>JAVJIF010015401.1:0-94368 GCA_038442645.1 Agave tequilana
AAGTATGCATATTTCATCAAGGTAAAAATCAAGACTAAATTACTTTTTCAATTTTTCACCTAAAACTAAAAATCAAACAAATAATCTTATTTTGATCAAATATTAAGAAATTCTAATTATGATTTTTCTATTCCTTAAAATTAACTAGTTACTTTCAAAAATAAATCAAAGTATTATTTTCTTTTTCAAAAAGTTTTTAAAAGAAAAAAATTTGTTAATATCTACCTATTAGCATGTTAGTAAATACCTCCCCCACACTTATCTCATGCATTATCCTCAATACATGAAATAAAATGTAAAAGAGGTACACCTATAAATTTATTAGGTCGATTCCCCCTAACTCGCTTTCCATCATTCCAATGTGTCCTTTTAGTGATGAAATTGGAGAGTTCAATCTTTTGTCATTTTACCTCTCATTCTCTCCAACTTGTTCTTCACTTTCTCTTCCTCCTCTTTTTCTCTCCACCACTCTTTACAAATTCATCCTCGTTATCACACAAATTATTGGAGCAACATGAGTACATAGAAATATGAGTTCATCCTCATACATCTCCTCAAAACTTGAATTAACTATATCTTTGGGAGTATGTAAATACCAAGTAATCCCTAATTGAATTATTCAAACAGTTTAAGTTCATTTTCAAAAAGGTTTTCAAAACTTTGGCTAATTGAGGTTCTTGACAATTGCACCAAATTATAGGATAGGATGTAAAAGATGATAGATTAGGGTGAGGATAGTCATGATAATTTGAAAAAGAGGTTGATAGATGAAAAGATGGTCTTGACCATCAACTGAATTGTACCCAAATGAATTTGGATAGGCCAATTATGATTATTTATGAAAAATAAAGAAGAAAAATTAACTAATTAGTAAATAAAAAATACTGTTTCCTCCCCGGCAACGGCGCCAAAATTTTAATTGCCAAAAAACAGAGATAAATTAAAGAGTTAAAAGGATGTTATTTGAATGTCGGTTAAATCTCTGCCTTTCACAATTTATTCGCGTTAGCAAGGGCTATGCAGGTCGAATCCACAGGAGAAATGCGATAGAAGCTTTTCGGTATCTCTTTAAATACTAAATTGATTAAGTATTCTTCTAAGAAAAAGAACTCAATTATAATTGTTAAAAAAACAACGAAGAATATGAAATTTGGAGAGTAATCTAGGGTTTTAGAAAAGAGTTAAACAAATATGACCTACTAATCATCTACCACCACTAACTTACTAACCTATGCAAGAATTTATTTCACTTTAGATCATAAAAGTTAGATTTTAGAGTTGCCTTCAATTCAAGCAAGTAAGATAAAAACTAAATCTTATTTGAAATAATCACTAATCAAGACCTAACATTAAACTATCAAAGCCTTCTAAGTATAGAATAAGAAGAATAACTAAGATTTCACATTAAACTATCAAAGATACCTAAGTATAGAATAAGAAAAATCATTGAAAAGTATTAACATATATGGATTTAACTAGTCATCATCATGTGCCTTCAAGAACTTTAACTAATTCAAGGGATAAGCATGTATATAATCCAATCAGTTTATTCTAACCTAGAATTAGAAGTAGTGGTGGAGAGATTAGTAAGTCATGAAAAAAGATTAGCTACTCATGATGAAAACTAAAGAAAGCAGGGTAAATGAGAAAGCAAGTAAATAAAGATAAGTTGAAGAAAAATCTTGTTATTGATGTTGTCACCGTCAATTACAAAGAGCCTCCTTCTCTTTACAAAGGTTGAACTAGAAGTAGAACTATAACTAAAATCTAAAAACTACACAAAGAAATTTGAAAGAGAAATTAAAAGAAAAATCCTAAGTTATGATCTCTGATATAGAGATGCTTGATAATGAAAGATTTAAGCTCCTTAAATAGGCCTCAAATCTAATCACAATAGGATACAAATTAGAAGGTTTCCTAATTTAATAGGGAATTCAGTTCTGCAGCAAGTTAGTATATTGTTTGCTAAATATAACTCATCAGACAGCTGAATTAGACAGAGTGGTAAACATAAGAATTATAGCCCTTCATGTCCTCTTTCTGTAGCATTTTAAATCATCAGATTTGAATATTTGTAGCGAAAGTTATGATCTGAATACTAAAAGCTACACAGTCTAAATTCGAGTATGAATTGATTTTGAACTCCATTTAATTTGAATTATCTTCCTTATATTAGGATTAGCTTTATCCCCTTCATTTTCTAGTACTTTATCTTCTGAATTGAACTTGAATTTAGGAGATGAAGATTAATCATTTTGTCCTTTGGATTCAATTTAATTTAAAATCCAACTTTAGATAGGATTAGGGAAAAAATGAAGCTTCTTGTATCTTTATCCTCTCATTTAAGTAACTACACACCATAATCATAAAAAAGGATAAATAGCACTAATAAATAAAGGAATGATCAAGGATATATATGTAAAAGTGATGATAAAAATGCAGTTTTGGAGTACAATTAATTAACTGAGCGCTGAAGAGGTGTAGTATTAACCAGAGATAATGTTTTCGCTCGAAAAATTGTAATGACTACTGTTAGAGGTGTAATATTAACTTAATAGTGATATGTGACAGAGATGTAATATTAACTTAGTAATGAAGAGGTGTAGTATTAACCATAGGTCTCGTTTTTCGTTGGAAAAATCGGGAAGATTCACTGTCATAGGTGTAACGTTAACTTGATAGTGAGATGAGTGTTAGAGGTGTGATATTAAATTTAGCATTGTAAGTCTCATTTTCTTGAGAAAATTGAGAAATGACTGTCATATGTGTGATATTAACTTAGCAGGTATGTGTTTGCAGTTTAGGCAGATTTAGTTAGAGATGTAGTCTTAACTTGATAAGAATTGATTTTGCGATTTGAGTAATGTTGGTCAGAGGTGTGGTGTTAACTTGACTTGAATTGATTTTGTGTTTGAGTAATATTTAGTAGACCCATCATCTATTGAAGAGAATTGACAAGTAAGAGTTATACCTGCTGAAGATATATTGAAGTTTTACGTCAGAGATATAGTATTAACATGATAGGGTAATCTGTAATTATTTCGCTGAGAAAATAAATACAGTTTGTGGTTTATACCATTTCATAGAAGGGAATTGGTAAGGGATTCTGGTGAGAATAGGTGGGATCAGGTCCCTTAAGATTTTAGCAGACCCTCAGCTATCAACAGATTTAGTATGTCTTTACCAACTACCATTTGAGTTGGGCTAGCCATGCTATTCCCCTCAGCATGTTGAGTTGTCGAGGATTTTCTGTTTGGCTTAAAAGCAACTTTTTCCTCTATCCTTAGCCATCAAAGACGTTGGATTGTTGTGTCACTTGAAGTGAACATATTTCATGACTACTAAAAATCTCATTGGGATTAAAGAAGTCATTGTAAAGCTCCATAAGGATTTTGTCTAGAGATTATTGTTCCTCATGGAATCCTCTTTTTCCTCGTTAGGTCGCCACATTTTGATATGAATGCGGAAAACTGAAAAGATTCTACAAAAATGTGTCACAAGACTTCTTCAATGAGTTTGACTTGATAAGGCATCAGATAAACTAATTCAATCAGTTCATCTGACTATTTGGATGCTTTGTCGTTGAATCAAACTTTGATCGATCGAACAAGAGAAGGGAGACATGCCACCATAACATATGAAAAAGTCAGGCTAGATAAGCCATTCTTAGGAAGAAGAGGAATGATTAGGAAGAAGAGTGCCTAAAATTGTTGCTTAAGCATTCTCGACTTCAAAATATGACCTATTCTTCTAAATTGAAGGTGGGTGCAGGTCTATGTACTAGAGAAGAGTGACAAGGCTAAAAATTGGCATTTTTCCTTTGTCTTTTCTTCAATTTTTACATCATGCATCATTAGACACTGATGTTTGATCGGCTCGATCTCAACCAATCGTGATGTGATCCATTGAGTGATGAAGCTTTACTTTGGCGCTCTCCTAACACCTTGGATCCCAAACCCTAATTTATCTAACTAATCAGGGTGAATCATCGATCATAGGTGTAGTGTTAACTTGATCGATCATGAGAAGAGTGTGGCCAAAGGCCTTCCACCCTAGTTTTGATGATGATTAACTCATGTAGTTATGTGTACTAATAATCTTGTGATTTTAGTTTCAGATCATTAATCAAGTTATTAGTAGGTGATTAGCTTCAACAAGATGATTTGGAAGCTTTCACAAGTTGATTCAAGAGCCCGAGCGTCAAAGATCATATATAGCACTTGCTCGGTAGATCAAGGAGTTTGTGGATCGAGTCGGCTTGGAGATTGCGCTCTACAAGAAGACTTCGGTACCATAATTAGTTTTGTGTTTAGATCCAAATTGTAAAGATTAGAATAGTATGATAATGCTCAAGTTCACAACACACACGTTTCATGTTTTGAATATTGGATTTCAGTTTTTCCGTTTTAGGTTTAACCGATCTTGGTTTTCATGAATAGATAGATCAAAACAAGTTTACATGGTTTAATGTATATTAGATTTGTTCTATATACATGCATGCTTAATTTCTAGACAAACTTAGTTTGATAGTTGATTGTTATACATATTTGCATATTTTACCGCTTCCATACCATGCATATTATAAATAAAAATATGATTTTTGATCATCTTCTCTCTATTTTTGCAGGTCCACATCTGAAATGAGAAAAAGCCCAAAATCTCTTTAATTAGCAATAATTAAAAGAGATTAATTCAAAAGCCCAAAAGAGAGCCCAAGTTTGAGCCCAGGATCTAGAGAATTCTACGCGCCAACTCATTCTTCCAGAAGATCCACGTGGATAACAAACTGAAACAAACTCGCAACAGAAAATCTGGCCTCAACTGCCTTGATCTTGCCGCCAAATCGGGATTTTGCCGCCAATTTGCGGCAGTTACAAGTCTGTTAGAGCCCGGGATTCTCTCCAACGACCAGGGCTCTAGATCCTTCTCTCTGAGGCTATAAATACAGGACCAGGGCTTGCGCAATAGAGTGTGGAAGAGAGAAGAGAGATTAGAGATTAGATGTTTGTATTTTGTAGGATTTTTCTCTAGGATTTTTGTAGTGCTCTAGATCTTCTTCCTCCCTAGAAATTCTGCAAAAGAGAGTTGTAAGAGAGAGAAAGCTTGTGTACACCAAGGAGTGACAACTTGTGAAGTAAGGATTCATCCATTCTCTTCTCTCTACTTGAGCATTTTCTAGTATTACTTGCTTTCTTTACTTCTAGTTTTACTTTACTGCTTTTTAATTCATGCTTTGCTTTTCTTTGTAATGGCTAGTAGCTAATTCTTTCTTCTCATGGCTAGCTAACAACTTACCTTGCTAACTACTAACTCATGGGTGATTGCTATATTAATCTTGCAAGTTGTATGGTCTTCTCTTCTCCGATGGGTTACTTTCATGCTTGGCTAGTATCTTGTTGTAATTCTCCATATGATTCATGTGTGCCTCATTTAGAGCCTTGTCTAGAACAAGTGCCTTGATGGAACATGGAGATGGATCACCAATATGCTATTTGTTGTACAACTTCTTTACTTCCATTAATGAATGTTGTATCTTCTTCCTTAGCATCCCTTGAGTGTAGCTCTTTTGATTCCATTATTGAAAGTCTAATTTGTAGGCCTATGACATCTATGAGGCTACAAGACAAGTCCAAGAATGATCACCCGTCATCCAAGTGGGAAAGTAATTAGACCAACCGCAAGACAAATCTTTGCCGATGAATCAACATGAGGCATGCATTCACCATCACGGAGTTTAGTAAGTTTTAGCAAGGAAGTAAGGTTAGCTAGTCATGGTTTTCTCATCTTAAATTCTTTCTACAAATTTTCATTCCATTTGTTTTCTTTCCAAAGTAAATATCATCTTGATTTCTTTTCACTTTCCATCATGAACATATCCACCAATTCTTTTACTTCTTTTTCCAATTTATTTTTATTCTTTTAAGACAAAGAAGAATCTTCGTTTTCTTCCTTCACTACGAACCGTAACGCTTCCATCGCAAGCTCTCCCTGAGAATCGACTCGGTATAGCCCATGCTATAACGGAGATAGGAAAGGGTACATTAATCATTTGGAATACATTTGTGGAGTGATCAAAGCACTTAGGTTGAATCTAAACCTTATCTCTTTTTATTGAATATATTTTGTGTGCAAATTATACTCCACAATACAACACCTTCCCGTCTCAATCAAATTTTGGCGCCGTTGCCGGGGAGAGCAACGGTTTTTGGTTTAAAGTGAAGAACTAAACGCATTTTCTTCTCTGTTGCAGGTTACAGGTGAGAAGAAACAGAAAAAATAGCATTGCAGTAACATATAAGTGGACCTGGGCCTCTGCTCTTGAAAGCAGAGACCAGGATCCCTCAGTTTTACCGCAGAATTCGGCCCCCCCAGCCGCAGATTTGCGGCAATTCTGAGTCACTACTGACAAGTTTTCTGCAGGGTCTTCAGCTTTGCAAAATACAGCTTCTGCAATAATTCTTTTCTTGTATGCTTCACCATACTCCTGCTAATTATAATAAACAGTAAAACATTGGTTGAAACATTAAAAATTGTTTAGACATTTGCATTCTAGGCACGTGTCTTTTCAATTCCTTTACTTTTACTATTGAAGAGTGCTGGAGGCAAGGTACGTACGCATTGCATATTGACTAGGACTCACTCTTTGTTTGATTTAATTACGCTTTGAGTGAACCTTGTTTGTTGATATCGTACACTTGCACAAATCGAATTTAAGGGCATTACCATAAATAAGATAAGGTGGGGATTTTATCACCCTTTCCTTAGCCCAAAAACCACAATCCCAGCACTCACAATCCTAAGCTTCTAAATAAAAATTTGCTAGACGTTGGCCCTAGGGACATCTCGGACTCACTTAGGAGATTATCCTAAGGGGAAAAAGTGTTGGAAATTGACTTTTGCAAAATCAGTGTCTAGGAAAGGGATTGAGGGCCGAAAGCCGAAGGTTGCTGGTTACTTAATTAAGGAACGTCTCTGACGGAAAACCTCCCACCAACCTTGCCCTTCCCTGGCTGATTAGCTTATAGTCAAAGTCTACACTAAACCTCCTGTGGACGATTAATCAGTTAGGAGTCGTCTAGGTCCAGGAATCCTAGAAGCTTGGATTTATTTTTTTTTTAATTGTTTGTTATTTTCTCTTTTTCGCTGGTGTGATCGGTGCACGTTTTTGTGATTGTATATGCAAGAGTGGTTCCGTGATTCAGAATCTGCAAGACTTGTTAGACTTTCTACACTTGCACTTACACAACCACTTGACATTATGGAAAACAACGTCTCACTTTAAGATCGATTTTATCCGATTCGCACCTCCCTTCCATCTTGTATTCTTCTCCCCGAATCTAATGGAAATCACTTCGAGCTGAAACCGCAATTCATTAATACACTTCCCCAATTTCATGGTCTTGAGTCTGAGGACGCGTACCTCTTTATTCGTGAGTTTGAAGAGGTATGCCAAATGATGAGAATTTCCCAACTGACCGAGGATGCTGTTAGGTTACGGTTTATACCGTTTGCACTGAAGGATTTAGCTAAGAAATGGCTTTACAATCTTCCCGTCAGTTCCATATCTTCATGGGAGGATTTTGTAAAAGTCTTTCTTAAGAAATTCTATCCTATCCACAAAACAGCCCTCATGAGAAAGAATATAATGCAATTCAAGCAGGAACCTAATGAACCTTTCTGGAAGTATCTTGAGCGTTTCAAAGACCTTCTAGCCTTATGTCCTCATCACGGCATAGAGAAATGGCGTCTGTGCCAGATTATCTATGACGGTCTAGATTACCAAACGAAAACCCTCCTTGAATCCATATGCCAAGGGGAATTTTTGAAGAAAGATGAGCATCAGGGGTTGGATCTCTTTGAAACCCTAGCTGAGAAAACCATTCAGTGGGAGTCATGTCCTGGTAAATCCACTCCCACCACTTCCAGAACTGGTATGCACTCCATAGAATCCTCTATAGCCACAGAAGCCAAGATCACACAATTGCTGAAGAGGATAGAACTGCTTGAGTCAAAGGAAATTCTGTTGTCAATCAGGTCAACCCATTGCCTGTGATTAAACTGGGTTGCACCTACTGTCATGACCTTAACCATGTCTTTGAGGAGTGTCCTTTATATCAGCCCCAATCTTATCAGGAGAACATGAATGCAGCTTTTACCAGACCCCCATACTCCAACACATACAATTCGGGATGGCAGAACCATCCAAATTTTTCATGGAGTCAGTCTGGTCCTGAGCATCATAAACCACCACTTCCACATCCATATAATGCTCAGTCTCACCCATCCAGTTTCAATCATAATGCACCAAATTTTGTCCATCTCAAGGTCCACCACAATCACAATTTATCCAAACCCCCAACACTACCAATCCCAATCTCCACATCATCAACATCCACCCAGAACAATTCAGATGATAAAATATCAGAGTTGATGAAAATGATAGAATCCTTAACTAAGACTCAAGCTTCAATGATGAACCATCATCAACAGGATATGGATAGAATTCAGGTCCAATTAGGGCAATTGGCTAATGAGAGACAAAAAGGTATGCTTCCAAGCCAGCCAGTGCCAAATCCCAAACATCACTTCCCTTTGAATGAAGTGGAAGATTCAGGACCCAGTCAATGTCATGCTATTCATACCCTGAGATCTGGTAAACAAGTTGATAATAAGGTTTCTAGTTAATCATCTCATCCAGCACCAAAGCTAACACCTCCTGTCCCAATGCAACCAACTTCTGACAAACCATCTTCTAGTACAGAGCCATCCACTTCAAAAGTCAAGGGTAAAGAAAAGGTAGATGAGCAACCCTATAAGCCTGTTGTACCATTTCCAAATAGGCTTAAGAATACAAGACAAATGCTCACATGGAGAAGATAAAAGAAATGTTCAATACGGTCCAAATCAATGTCCCTCTTCTTGATGCCATACAACAAGTGCCATCATATGCTAAATTCTTAAAGGAAATGTGCACCAAGAAGAGGAAAACACAAGTCCCTAAAAAAGTCTTCCTAGCATCATCCATCAACGAGCTGCTCAATGGTCCAATTCCTGTTAAATACAAAGACCCAGGGAGCCCCACCATTTCATGCATCATAGGACAGACTACCATTAATAGGGCACTTCTTGATTTGGGGGCCAGCATCAATCTCCTGCCTTTCTCTGTGTACCAACAATTAGGGTTAGGTGATCTCCGTCCTACCAAATGACTATCCAATTGGCTGATCGCTCTGTCACTAGACCCCAGGGGGAAATTCACGATGTCCTTGTCAAAGTTGGGGAATTCATTTATCCTGTTGACTTTGTAGTCCTTGAAACAAAACCTGTGTCAAATTCCAATCAAAGGGCTCAAATTCCTGTCATTTTGGGACGACCATTCCTGGCGACTGCAAATGCCATCATTAATTGCCGGAATAGATCAATGAGGTTAACCTTTGGTAACATGACTCATGAACATAATGTCTTCCACACACAACCTCGTAAAACAAAAGATCAAACATTTGAGGTTAGCTTCATTAGTAACAATTGTGAGGAAGAAGGTGAAGATCCAAAAGATGAGTCACAATCTGGTGATTCTCTTATCCGAGTACCCTTTCAAAAGGGGAAAGTTGATTTGGATATTTTAACTTTCACAGAGCCAACTCTGACTGTATCTGAACCTCCGATTGATATATCCTTTGAAGACCTGTTTGCTGATGAGATCATGTGTCTAGATGAGTCCACTCGGGGTAGGTTAGCTGATTGTACACTTTTGAAAGAGGATGTTGACATGAGTTTCGAAGAATTATTTGGAGATGAGCTTGAATTTCTGAATAATGGACAAAAAGATGTGCTGAATAAAAAAGGTGGTAAGGAGGAATTCTTGAGTGAACAAAATGGTGAGATATGGATGGACAACAATGAATTGAAACTGAAAATGCCGAGGGTTAAGAATATAATGCGACACGTTCCCAATTAAACCCGCGAAAGAGAACACACTGGAATGACGGGAAAAGGGCCAGAGGGAAACGGCCAAAAATAGCCCAGGCAGTGAACCCACTTGTACATAATCTTTGTAAATATTTTTTCTTTCTTTTTATAATTTTGTAAATAAATAATAATAATAAAAATAAAAAAAATAAAAAAATGAGGGATTTCTAACAAGAGTTCCACCAAATTTGAAGTTCCTAGGTTTCTTCAAAACTCCTTTCAAAAATTCCAAAGTCCTAGGTCACTACAACTTCCCAAGAGTCAAACTCTCTTTTCAAAACTACAAATTCCAAAGTTGGTAAAATTCCTTTTGACCTAGGGATAGAAGTGGAAATCTCTTGGTTTTTTCCTCCTATAAATACTTACTCTGCCCGACCCTTCTCCCTCACAAGAAAAAATCATCTCAGATCTACAACTCTCTTCTAAAGCGCCGCACTCTGCAACTTTTCCTCCCTCAGCTCTCTTTGTTGTGCCGCGTTCCTGCGACTTTTGCCGAGATTCTGCTGCTTTTCTGAAGCTTCCTGGGTGCCGTCAAGTTCTGCACCAGTCGATCTCACGCACTTCCAGCCGATCTGGTGCTACATCTTCATTCAGACTCTCCTGTACCCACTGCAGAGATCGAACTTTTTCCCCCCACGAATTCCGGGGGCGGTTCGAATTCAGATCTCTTCTTTTTATTGCTTTGTTTTTAATTCATATCATGGCACCATCTATTTTCATTGAGAAAGACTTTGAAAAAATATTGAGTGATGCAAATGGATATGGGTATGTGTTTCTAGAGAGAATTAGGGCTTGAAATTGGTATACGTTAGTGTATGACAACTCTGAGACTGATGCCTTTTATTGTCCCGAATTGGTGACAATGTTTTACACTCACATTGACCAAGCATCGATTGATCCACAAACGTATCAGTTTACTGTACACATGCCCACAGGAGACTTACTTGTCACGCTTCCTCTTCTTGAGGAAGTCACTACTGTTCCAACCATCACACAACGCAGCGAGCCTCTCCCATTGATTGAGTATATGACTGTTATGGGGGCTTGTTGTACTGAGCAGGATCGTGGGCTAAAGGCTAGCACCACGTTTAGAAATATTCACTGCGTTGGACGTTGGATCCAACGCAACATTTTAGGGCTAGACCACACCTCCTCATTTAACAGACCTGTGTTACAAATTATACATGATTTAATGACTCGTCAACACACAGTTTGTTTAAATAAGGTCATCTTCCACGCACTCATAGCCAATTCCTCACGCACTAGGGGTGCCAAATACTCCCATCCTATCTTGATTACACATCTATTTAGAACTTTCCTACCAGACGATGTCTTTGATTCATTCGACCGAGTGTTTGTTGCACCTGAGAGACCTACCAGTTCGTATAATAGTTGTTTGCACGGGGTCTGGACTCCTACTGTCCAGCCCGAGGATGTACCGGTAGAGTCCTCCTCTGAGGAGAGTCTTGAGGAAGAAGATGAACCTGAGTTTTGGAGGCATGATCCCCCAGCAGAGTCACGAGCTTTCATGTCTTCCATCTGGAAGGGCATGAAGAAAATCTTTAGGGGACAAGTGAGGCTGAGGAAGAAGGTAGAGGAGCAATCCTCTCGGTTAGATAGTCTGGAGGCAGCGTTGAGGAGATCATAGTCGGCTGGACCTAGCACCACTGCGGGTCCAAAGCGACGGAGGGAGTAGTGTTGTACCTTTACCTATTTCATGCATCTTTTTATCTTGCATATATTGGGGACAATGCATGAGATAGGTATGGGGGGTAGCTTCTAACATAGGATTTTTCATTTTCTTTTTAGGTCTTTTTATTTTTAGGATTTTTCATTTTCTTTTTAGGTCTTTTATTTTCTTTTAGATTTAACCTTTCTTATAGATTTTCTACTTTCTTTTAGATTTTACTTTTTCTTTTAGAAAAATAAAAAATAAAAAAATAAAAAAAAGGAAATTCTTGATCCATGTTTAAAGAAATTTAGGGATTAAGGAAGCTCTTAACTAAGATTTCTAATTATAAGTTGAAAGAGGAGTTTGTTAGATTTTTAGGTTAAGTAATAAAGGATTAGAAAAATTACTAGATTTTAATTCTTTCTTAAGGATATATACATTAAACATATTGAAGGATTAATCAAAGACTTTGTGATTTTATTTACATATATATATAATAAAAAAATATGTATATATAAATAAAAAAAATGTACATAAATAAATAATAAATACTTAGCCACTGACTAAGCTAGGTTGCCGTGCCTCAAGAAGCATTGCCGATCACGCCTAAAGGTGGTTAAGTCCTTAAATTCCTTCGTGGCCTAGTTTACTTGAGTCATCGAACCTGAGGGATGTTTTCTCATCTGGTGCCCTAAGACCGTCTGGTTTGGGAGTCATCGGTAAGAGACTCGTTACAAGGGTAAACTAGAAAGTCTAAGGAAGCTAAGGAATTTAAATAAATAAAAATTGTATATATAAAAAAAAGAAAAAAAATATTATATATATTAGTAAATAAATGAATTTAGTCTAAGAAAGATCCTTCATATTTATAGATGTATATATCCTAGGATTGATGCAAAATCCGATTTTTGATCTTTCCCTAAAATCTTAACCTAAGTTGAAAACAAAACTCCAAATAGACGCTTATAAGAGGAATGACAAGTTTAGAGTAACCTGAAACCTAAAGCTCAAGTTAGAATCTTTAAAACATGGATCAAAAATTTTCACTAACCTTTTATTTTTCTTTATGGATTTTGTGGGTGTAATCCGCTGAAAACCCTCAGGAGACAACACTCCTCCTCTAGGGTAACCTAGAGGTTTAACGGCTTATTGCACGTGCTCAGTGCAATCGTGTCACCTACGAAAGTGGTGTAATAAACTAGTTAGGATTTTCTTTTTCTTTCTTTTTCTTCTTTTTTTTTTTGCTCGAGGACGACCAAAAGCTAGGTATGGGGGTGTGATTGTTATACATATTTGCATATTTTACCGCTTTCATACCATGCATATTATAAATAAAAATATGATTTTTGATCATCTTCTCTCTATTTTGCAGGTCCACATCTGAAATGAGAAAAAGCCCAAAATCTCTTTAATTAGCAATAATTAAAAGAGATTAATTCAAAAGCCCAAAAGAGAGCCCAAGTTTGAGCCCAGGATCTAGAGAATTCTACGCGCCAACTCATTCTTCCAGAAGATCCACGTGGATAACAAACTGAAACAAACTCGCAACAGAAAATCTGGCCTCAACTGCCTTGATCTTGCCGCCAAATCTGGGATTTTGTCGCCAATTTGCGGCAGTTACAAGTCTGTTAGAGCCCGGGATTCTCTCCAACGACCAGGGCTCTAGATCCTTCTCTCTGAGGTTATAAATACAGGACCAGGGCTTGCGCAATAGAGTGTGGAAGAGAGAAGAGAGATTAGAGATTAGATGTTTGTATTTTTGTAGGATTTTTCTCTAGGATTTTTGTAGTGCTCTAGATTCTTCTTCCTCCCTAGAAATTCTGCAAAAGAGAGTTGTAAGAGAGAGAAAGCTTGTGTACACCAAGGAGTGACAACTTGTGAAGTAAGGATTCATCCATTCTCTTCTCTCTACTTGAGCATTTTCTAGTATTACTTGCTTTCTTTACTTCTAGTTTTACTTTACTTGCTTTTTAATTCATGCTTTGCTTTTCTTTTGTAATGGCTAGTAGCTAATTCTTTCTTCTCATGGCTAGCTAACAACTTACCTTGCTAACTACTAACTCATGGGTGATTGCTATCTTTAATCTTGCAAGTTGTATGGTCTTCTCTTCTCCGATGGGTTACTTTCATGCTTGGCTAGTATCTTGTTGTAATTCTCCATATGATTCATGTGTGCCTCATTTAGAGCCTTGTCTAGAACAAGTGCCTTGATGGAACATGGAAATGGATCACCAATATGCTATTTGTTGTACAACTTCTTTACTTCCATTAATGAATGTTGTATCTTCTTCCTTAGCATCCCTTGAGTGTAGCTCTTTTGATTCCATTATTGAAAGTCTAATTTGTAGGCCTATGACATCTATGAGGCTACAAGACAAGTCCAAGAATGATCACCCGTCATCCAAGTGGGAAAGTAATTAGACCAACACGCAAGACAAATCTTTGCCGATGAATCAACATGAGGCATGCATTCACCATCACGGAGTTTAGTAAGTTTTAGCAAGGAAGTAAGGTTAGCTAGTCATGGTTTTCTCATCTTAAATCTTTCTACAAGTTTTCATTCCATTTGTTTTCTTTCCAAAGTAAATATCATCTTTGATTTCTTTTCACTTTCCATCATAAACATATCCACCAATTCTTTTACTTCTTTTTCAATTTGTTTTTATCTTTTTAAGACAAAGAAGAATCTTCGTTTTCTTCCTTCACTACGAACCGTAACGCTTCCATCGCAAGCTCTCCCTGAGAATCGACTCGGTATAGCCCATGCTATAACGGAGATAGGAAAGGGTACATTAATCATTTGGAATACATTTGTGGAGTGATCAAAGCACTTGAGGTTGAATCTAACCTTATCTCTTTTTATTGAATATATTTGTGTGCAAATTATACTCCATAATACAACACCTTTCCCGTCTCAATCAATAGTCTATTTCATGTGTTTTATGTTTGGTATTTTTTACAAAACATATTTTGGAATTATTGACAAAAACATGGATATATATATGTTTCATGTATATAGGATTATATCCATATACATCATGCCTAAATGTTGTTTAAATATCATGTTTTTGTATTTGGAAGAGTTTTGGACAAAACGTATTTTCTATTCAAAATCCAAGTTTTAGAAAATAAAGTTTTCGATTTTTGGTAAAAAATGATGACACAAAAATAGTTCATATTGATTGATTTTTGAGCTAAACTTTTTACCACATGTTTATATATCAATGCAAAATGATAAAACTATTTTTGGTGATTTTTAGAAAAGATAAAAGAATTTTTAAACATGTTTCTAACTAGTTTTCTGTTCCAGGCTTCAGCCAGTCGACTAGTCTTCTGACCAAGTCGACTCGGCTGAAGTCGGTCGACCGGGTCGGTCGACCGACGTGCACAGATTTGTGCACGTTTGGCAGACTTGGGACGGTCGACCGTCCGGGTCGACCGGGTCTGAGAGCAGAGCTCTCTGTTTGTTTGGGTCGACCGGGGCGGTCGACCGGTAGCTGCCAACGGGCAGAATTTGACCGTTGGACGGTCGACCGGCCGGTCGGCCGGCAGTGTATTTCTGTCATTTTCTGCTGCCAACGGCTATATTTTTCTGGGGTCTATAAATACCCTATTTGTGAGAGTTTTACTCTAAGATTTTTTGTGCGAATTTTTTCCTACTCTCTGGTGTTTCACAGCAATCAAAAGAAGTTTTTGTATTCAAATTGAACAATCTATTTGGTGTTTTTGCTAGGGTTTGGAAATTCAAAGAAAAGGATTTTGGGAAAAAGAGTTTTGATTCATCTTCTATATCTTGGTTTCAGTTTTTCCCAAGGATTTTCTTTGTGATTTTGATTTCCATTCCATTGGTTTTCTCCACACTTGAGCAACATCTACTTTCTTATTCTATAGGATCTTTGTGTGGGAGAAAGAGATTGTTTGTGGTTGTTGTTTAGACCACCAAGTTAAAAACCCAATCTTTGTTTGGCTTTGTGCCTTGGGTTGTATCCCTCAAGTTGTGAGGTGATCCTTGTGTTTGCTTTGTGCTAATCCCTTGGGTTGTGAGGTGCTTATTTTGTTGGATTCGAGCTTGCCTCAAGGAGGAGGTTGTGGTTGTAAAAAGAGGAGTTGGGTACTCCTTGTGAGAGTTCTTTGTGGACTTGCTAGTGGATTAGAAATCCTTCGTGTGTCAAAGCGGGGATGTAGAGCTGGGTGCTCGAACCTCGTAACATATCTTGTTGTTTGCGCTTGATCCATTGACTCTCTCTCTCTATCTCTCTCTTTACTTTGTGTCATGCAACTATTCATATTGTGCATTCAAAATTGCTTGGCTTGGTTGTGTGTGCATCACTTGTTGATTGCACTTGAGTGTATTGCATTAAGTTTTTAAATTCCGCATTGAGTTCATTAGATTAGCATAATCACCTATTCACCCCCCTCTAGGTGATCTTTCAATTGGTATCAGAGCTAGTGCTCCTGATATTTAGGTTTAACTCCTAGGAGTGAGATCTTGGTTTGCTAATCTTCATTTGCATTGTTCATTTACACTCATTTAGTTTGCTCTCATGGATAGCCCTCCTATGTTTGACCATATTAGACTTGATGCTTGGAAGGCCAATATGAGTAGCTATTTGAAAAGATTAGGACATCTAGTTTATCAAGCCTCCACTATGGAATCATTCCCTAATAGTAGCAAGCATAAAAAGGCTAATACATTAGCACTTAGAGCACTTAGAGCATCTCTTAATGAACATCTTTTTACCGGTGTTTGATCGTTATGACTCGGCTTTTGCAGTTTGGAGCTTATTGACGTCTCCCGAGCTTCCAAGGATTATCAACAAGATGAGGAGATCTATGAGAGAAAAGTCCGAAGAGCGTTGCCTCATGGTCCAAGGGAATAACTCCCTTGAGGTACAATCGGATTCTCAATTAGATAATAGCTCTAGTTCCTATTGCCATAGTTGTTTTGAAGTTCAAACTTTAAATTTGGAACTTGCTCAAAAGCTTGAAAATTTATTGGAAAAACACAATCTTTTGAAAGAGGACAACCTTGTTTGAAAAATGAATTAAAGGATTTGTGTTCTAATTTTGAATTGGTTTTGCAAGAGAAGGAAGAGATTACTAGTGAACGTGACTCACTAAGATCTTAACTAGACCTTGCCCTTGATGAGATTGAGATTTTGAAAAACAAAAATGATTGTAATGATGCTGTGAAAAATAATGAGGTTTTATCTTCTAAATTGGATTTTGTTTTAAAAGATAACCTTGTTTGAAAAACAAAATTGATTCAATTACAAAAGAATTGGATTTAGTTTTAAAGAAAAATGAATCTTTAAAAATTGAAATTGATTCTCATGTGTGCCATGCTAGTATAGCTTCTTCTTCTTCTAGCACACCTATTGCATGCTCCACTTTATCTTCCACTATTAAAAATGATATAAATGTTTTGAAGAAAAGTGTTGAATGTTTGGGCTCCACTTTGAGTCAATGCACATTGAATCATTCACGTTTGGAAACCTTGGTTCGCAAGAAATAAGGTCCATCTTTGCATGCACACCCTACACGGCATACACATGCTTTCTACGGTCACCACCATCACACGTATGCTCATGTGTACACATGTACACATTGTGGCCGAAAAGGTCATCTTGCTAGATTTTGTTATGATCGCTTACATGTTGAAAATTTAGAAAATAATCTTGTTTAGGTTAGAAAAGAAACTAACCCCTATGGACCCAAAAGGAAATGGGTACCAAAGACCACCTCTATGCTTTTTGATGTAGGTGGGATCTCTCGCATCACGTAAGAGTATTGGTACCTTGAGGTGGATGCGTTCTAAGCTTAAAAGAGAACCATTTGGATGCTTCACTCTCAAGGGGATTTGGTGGGAGGACCACCGTGATTTGGAGAACTAGAGATGCACCTTCATCGGTTTTGGTATCATTCTCTAACTCTCATTTTTATTTGCATGCTTTTCATGTTCATCTATTCATAGCATGTCTTGTTTTATTGTTCATTATGCTTATGTCATGTTGATTAGATTAGTGTTATACATGTTTAGTTACTTGAGCACCCATGCTTTATATGGATCTATATTTAGTGTTCTCACCTTGTTTAAACTAACATGTATGCCCTAGATCTAATGCACATGCATATGCATTATGACCATTTGGATGTTTATGATTGTATGATTTTTGTTTTAATGATTCATGTTTTACTGTTTCATGATTAGTATGATATTTGCCATGTCTATTAGACTTATGCTTTACATGATTAGTTGTTGAGACACCCATGTTTAGTATGGACCCATATTTTGTGTTCTCTTTATGTTTTAGCTATCATGTTAATCATAGATCTAATGCACATGTCTTTGTCATGCTAATCATATGGTTGACTATGACTTTTGTTTTATAATTCATGTTTGATATTTATCATGTTGAGTTATGATTCCCATTTTATGCTTCATGTTTTGACTACTTGCTTGAATGATAAGTTTTCATTAAGACTATGATTATACTTGTACAACTAGTGAGCTACAAATAGACCTTTATATATGTTTGTGCTTGAACGCTCATTTGTATTCACTTGATGTACTAGTATAGTCTAGTTTTGATGATTCTTGCATTTGACTTGTATTCATCATTTTTTTTTTTTGTTTTAACTTCATGTATATGTCCATCTTGTCCAAACTATCATTTATACATATACATCCTTGAGCCACGTGCCTTCATGCATATACTTTTGTGGACTCATTGTGTTTAGGATATGTATGTAGACTTTAGTTTGTACATGACATTCATATGCCTTGAAGTTTAAATCGTTTGGATGAATTTCATGTTGGCTAAGTGATTTCACATTTATAATGAATTTCATGTCTTTAAGATGATTTCAATTGGTGATTTCACATCTTAGATGAATTTCAGGTTTCAAGGAATTTCATATGAGCTTAATTGAATATTTTCATGTTGATATGTGTCACATTTTACTTGTACACTCACTTTATTAGTTTTACTCATGATTTGTTTTCATGAGACTATGATATGGACTTTATGGATTTTGAGTGTTTAGTGATCATGTGATGATTACATGTGTTTCATGAAAAACAATTTTGTTTTATTCCTTACTTGAAGGATTTCGTCCTAGTTTTAAAAGTTTTTCCTATAACTAGTTCGTATTCTTCACTATGGTAGAGATTTTCAAACATACTACATTTTTAAATCTATTTTTGAAAACTCCTACCTTCAATGGAAGGATGGATGGGAGATCATGTTCATGTATGCCTTAAAATGAAAATCATTTAGAACTTGAACCATGATTGGGAGGTAGTTATATGAGATATACATTTGATCTTATTGTTATTTCAATTGGTATCATTGAATTCTTTCAATTGGTATCAATCTTGACATTTTTTTGTATACTCATATATGTTTGTATGTATGTATGCTTTCTATTTCAAGAATATCAATCTATTGGTATCTATTTTTCATACATATATATGTTTGTTTCAATTTTTTTTTTAAACAATGCATAGGCTTGTTAAAATAAAAGTGAACATTACTTTAGTTTGTATTTCATAAAGGGGGAAAAATTTGATTTTGTCTTTCAATTGGTATTTGATTCCCACTCCCTTACTTTATGATTGAAAATATTACTATTGGTATCAAAATTTTTGTTTAGACATTCAAAATTTATTATGTTTAATTTCAAATGGTATCAAGATTTTCATGTGTTTTGTTTAAAATTGGTATCAATAATTTTTGTTTGTTTCCTTTATGATAGAAAATAGTCATTTCAATTGTTTATATGACTTTAAAAAGAAAAATACTATCCTTTGATATCAAGATGTCTTGTGTTTAAATTGGTATCTAAAATTTTTTTTAAAGAAAAAATACAAAAGTTTTGATTTATATTGACAATATGCAAGGAGAGTTTAACATCTCTTCTACATATAGATTCATGATGAGTGTATCTTGTATTGAAGAGCTTAACATCTCTTCTTTATGTGGTACACGTGTGTAGGGGGAGCTTCACATCTCCTCTTATGCATTACATTATGTGTGTTATGTGAATTAGGGCTTAACATCCCTCCTTCATGTAATGCATATGTGTAGGGAAGCTAACTTAGCGTCTTCCTCTTCATGAATGTATATAGCATATAACTTGTATTGATCTTTGTTTATTTTCAATTGGTATCAAGATGCTTCATTGACATATTTTCAATTGATATCCTAATTGATTGTCACCCCTTATTGACTTTGTTTTTGTTTTAGACATAAAGGGAAAATATTATTTTTATTGATTCGTTGTTTCGAACAAAAAGGGGAGAAAAATTTATGAATTTAGTTTTGTTTTTACCCCTTATTGAAGATTGATTCTTTATATTAAAAGAGAGAAAATTTTGTTTTGTTTTGGTTTTTACCCCTTTGTTGATGATTGACAAAAAGGGGGAGAAGTATTTGGGTTTATATATGCATGTTTTTGTTTTACATATATTAAGTTTAATTTAGTTTAATTTTAATTGGTATCTAAAGCATGTTTTGTAATTGGATGTTTTGTAATTGGTATTTAGAGCATGTTTGTTTTAAACATTTCATTGGTATCTAGAACCTTTTATTATTTATGCATAGATATGCATGTTTCATGTTTCATGTTTGATATTCATTGCATATTATTTATTGTTTATTTATTTATGCATGAGTTAAGGGGAGCTTCTTTGAAGCTTAACTTTAATCCATGCATATATAACTCCATGAGTTTTGTCATCATCAAAAAGGGGGAGATTGTTGGCCCAAAGGCCTTCCACCCTAGTTTTGATGATGATTAACTCATATAGTTATGTGTACTAATAATCTTGTGATTTTAGTTTCAGATCATTAATCAAGTTATTAGTAGGTGATTAGCTTCAACAAGATGATTTGGAAGCTTTCACAAGCTGATTCAAGAGCCCGAGCGTCAAGATCATATATAGCACTTGCTCGGTGGATCAAGGAGTTTGTGGATCGAGTCGGCTTGGAGATTGCGCTCTACAAGAAGACTTCGATATCATAGTTTAGTTTTGTGTTTAGATCCAAATTGTAAAGATTAGAATAGTATGATAATGCTCAAGTTCACAACACACACGTTCATGTTTTGAATATTGGATTTCGGTTTTTCCGTTTTAGGTTTAACCGATCTTGATTTTCATGAATAGATAGATCAAAACAAGTTTACATGGTTTAATGTATATTAGATTTGTTCTATATACATGCATGCTTAATTTCCTAGACAAACCTAGTTTGATAGTCTATTTCATGTGTTTTATGTTTTGGTATTTTTGACAAAACATATTTTGGAATTATTGACAAAAACATGGATATATATGTTTCATGTATATAGGATTATATCCATATACATCATGCCTAAATGTTGTTTAAATATCATGTTTTTGTATTTGGAAGAGTTTTGGACAAAACGTATTTTCTATTCAAAATCTAAGTTTTAGAAAATACAGTTTTCGGTTTTGGTAAAAAATGATAAGACACAAAAATAGTTCATATTGATTGATTTTTGAGCTAAACTTTTTACCACATGTTTATATATCAATGCAAAATGATAAAACTATTTTTGGTGATTTTTAGAAAAGATAAAAGAATTTTTAAACATGTTTCTAACCTAGTTTTCTGTTCCAGGCTTCAACCAGTTGACTAGTCTTCTGACCAAGTCGACTTGGCTGAAGTCGGTCGACCGGGTCGGTCGACCGACGTGCACAGATTTGTGCACGTTTGGCAGACTTGGGACGGTCGACCGTCCGGGTCGACCGGGTCTGAAAGCAGAGCTCTCTGTTTGTTTGGGTCGACCGGGGCGGTCTACCGGTAGCTGCCAATGGGCAGAATTTGACCGTTGGACGGTCGACCGGCCGGTCGACCGACAGTGTATTTCTGGCATTTTCTGCTGCCAACGGCTACATTTTTCTGGGGTCTATAAATACCCCATTTGTGAGAGTTTTACTCTAAGATTTTTTGTGCGAATTTTTTCCTACTCTCTGGTTTTTCACAGCAATCAAAAGAAGTTTTTGGATTCAAATTGAACAATCTATTGGTGTTTTTGCTAGGGTTTGGAAATTCAAAGAAAAGGGTTTTGGGAAAAAGAGTTTTAATTCATCTTCTATATCTTGGTTTCAGTTTTTCCAAAGGATTTTCTTTGTGATTTTGATTTCCATTCCATTAGTTTTCTCCACACTTGAGCAACATTTACTTTCTTATTCTATAGGATCTTTGTGTGGGAGAAAGAGATTGTTTGTGATTGTTGTTTAGACCACCAAGTTAAAAACCCAATCTTTATTTGGCTTTGTGCCTTGGGTTGTATCCCTCAAGTTGTGAGGTGATCCTTGTGTTTGCTTTGTGCTAATCCCTCAGGTTGTGAGGTGATTATTTTGTTGGATTGGAGCTTGCCTCAAGGAGGAGGTTGTGGTTGTAAAGAGAGGAGTTGGGTACTCCTTGTGAGAGTTCTTTGTGGACTTGCTAGTGGATTAGAAATCCTTCGTGTGTCGAAGGCGGGGATGTAGAGCTGGGTGCTCGAACCTCGTAACATATCTTGTGTTTGCGCTTGATCCATTGACTCTCTCTATCTCTCTCTTTACTTTGTGCCTTGCAACTATTCATATTGTGCATTCAAAATTGCTTGGCTTGGTTGTGTGTGCATCACTTGTTGATTGCACTTGAGTGTATTGCATTAAGTTTTTAAATCCGCATTGAGTTCATTAGATTAGCATAATCACCTATTCACCCCCCTCTAGGTGATCTTTCAAAGAGTGACAAGGCTAAAGGTGGAGTTTCCAACTTTGTCATTTCTTCAATGTTGACATCAAGTATCATAATGTTCCCAATGTTTGGTCGGCTCGGCGTTGATCGACCGTGATGAAAAAGTCACCTAGAGGGGGGGTGAATAGGTGACAATGCTAATCACGGGGCAAATAAAAAAAAAATTTAAAGCTACAACAATCAAGTTTCACAAGATGAATGCAAGCAAGTAAATATGACAATGATTATGATGAGCAAGAATAAGAGCAAGTATAGTAAAAGAGTGCAAGAAAGTAAACCAATCGCAAACACAAGAATATGTTATCGAGGTTCGAGCACCCAGCTCTACTCCCCGCCTTCCCCAGAAGGATTCTAGCTACTTCCACTATCACAAAGAACAATTACAATGGAGTACCCAACTCCTACAATCTCAAGAACAAGTGATTTCCTTGGTAGTCAAAAGACCACAAACTCTCTCTTTCAAAAATCTCTTCCCTTACAAAGGTCCTTAGAGAATAATGAGTAGAATTGAAGCTCTTTTGTGTAAGGAAAAGAAATTGAAATCAGAGAAAAACTTTTGAAAACCCTTCAGAAAATTGAGAGAATTTAGCACAAAAACCAAGAACTTTGAAAGCCTTAAACTTTTGAATTTTTAGCAATAATAGTTGTTGTAACCAATCTCTCCCCAAACACCCCTATTTATAGGAGAGGGCTAGGGTTTAGGGATAAAACATATTTACTGATGTTTAGGAGGTAATTAGATCAAAATATATCCTTAAACGAATTTTTAAACACAAAAGACAAAAATAAACAGCTCTTAAAAATCTGCCCGTTACTGTTCAAACGGTCAGATCGGTCGACCGGGCCGGTCGACCGGTAGTACAAAAATTCGACCGTTATAGGCTAGCGGTCGACCGACCCGGTCGACCGATAAAACCTGTGAGCAAAAACAATAGTCCGGTCGACCGCCTCGGTCGACCGACAGACATGCACATGGATACGTGCATCTGCCAGAACTTCGGTCGACTGGTCCGGTCGACCGGACCAGACTGACACAGACTCGGTCGACTGCCCCGGTCGACCGGATCAGGTCAAAAATTGATTTTAGAAAAGAAAACAAAGAGGATTTTGATTTTAACAAAAATACTTTTGAACAGGGAATAGTATAAAACATAAATATATATCTGTAGGCAAAAACTTGTATGCAAAATATTTTGTATAATTTATAAGAAATTATTTTGGAATGAACATGTGCGCAAAAACGTGTGTGATAGAGCTTCAAACCTATCCACTATTCTTTAACATACTATAAACTGAAAAACAAAATACATGAAGACTTCTGAGCTATCTTTAAGTCTTTGAGCCATCCAATGCCTTGCTAGTGCCTTCTCTTCTATGATCCTTCCTTGATGTGTAATTTGCCTTCCTTGCTTGGTGGAACTTAGAAGTTCTTGCAATAGCTAAGCAAATGGTCTCTAAACATGGTACAAAACCTGAAACTCATCTTAACAAACTTGTTAGTACCAAATAGCTCTAATTTGTTTTGTCATCATCAAAACACAAAACAATTGGAGAGTGTAACCTCTTGGGCCAACAATCTCCCCTTTTTGATGATGACAAAACAAATAGGCTATTGACAAAAATATAGGGAGGAGAAAGCTCCCCCTCAAATTATGCTATACATAAAACACAAGAATATGCTCTAGATACTAATAATTGAAATGATGCACCAATTATTGAAACTAATTAAAACAAATATATAAAGCACAAAAATTGCTCTTGATACCAAAAATACCAAAACAACTAAAACACAAGAATTCATAAAACCAAAACATAAATTCATAAAACAAATCTTAAAATTAAAGCATATAAATTCATATGGAACCAAGACCAAATGAACTTATTTTTGTCATGTAAACTTATTCTCCCCCTTTTTGTCATACATCAAAAAGGGTTATGAAAAACATGTCTATTCAATAATACAAACATTAAGTTCTCCACAAATAAACGAAAATCTAGCAAAATCAAGAGGTTTAGTGAAAATATCGGCTAGTTGTAAATCCGTGGAAACATAATCAATATCTATATCACCTTTCTCAAAATGATCTCTAAGAAAGTGATATCTAATCTCAATGTGCTTGGTCTTACTATGTTGATTTGCATTTTTGGTCATGTTTATAGTACTAGTATTATCACAAAATATTTTTATATGATCAAAGTGCAAATCAAAATCAAGGAGAGTATGTTTCATCCAAAGGACTTGTGCACAACAAGCCCCCGCGGCAACATACTCCGCCTCGGCGGTTGAGAGAGCTACGGAATTTTGTTTCCTAGAGGACCATGAAACAAGACAATTACCAAGAAATTGACATGTCCCACTAGTACTCTTTCTATCTACTCTACAACCCGCATAGTCGGCATCCGAATAACTAGTCATTGAAAAATCTATAGTTTTTGGATACCAAAGACCCATTCCAATAGTGCCCTTAATATAACGAATAATGCGTTTTACCGCAATAAGATGACTCTTTAGGACACGATTGAAATCTAGCACAAAGACACACACTAAACATGATATCCGGCCTACTTGCCGTCAAATATAAAAGACTTCCTATCATGCTTCTATATAATTTAATATCAACATTTTTACCTTGTTCGTCCTTATCAAGCTTGGTTGTAGTTGCCATTGGAGTGTTGCAAGCCTTTGATCCTTCAAGCCCAAACTTCTTTACTAGCTCCTTTGCGTACTTGGCTTGGTTAATGAAGGTTCCGTCTTGCAATTGCTTGATTTGGAGTCCAAGGAAGAAATTGAGCTCACCCATTGAAGACATTTCAAATTCAAGTTGCATGACTTTCTCAAAATCCTTGCATAAAAGCTCATTAGTAGATCCAAAATTATATCATCAACATAAATTTGCACAATTAAAATATCATTATCAACATGCTTAGTAAAAAGAGTTGTGTCCACTTTGCCTTTAATAAAATCATTTGAAATGAGAAAACTAGAAAGCCTTTCATACCAAGCTCTTGGAGCTTGTTTCAATCCATACAAAGCTTTATCAAGTTTAAAAACAAAATCGGGATGAACATGATCAACAAAACCGGGAGGTTGAGCAACATAAACTTCTTCATTAATAAAACCATTTAAAAATGCACTTTTTACATCCATTTGAAAAAGTTTAAAATTTTTAAAACATGCAAAAGCTAGTGTCATCCGTATGGCTTCAAGCCGTGCTACGGGTGCAAAGGTCTCCTCAAAGTCAATTCCCTCAACTTGAGTGTAACCTTGGGCCACTAACCTAGCTTTATTCCTAATGACATTTCCGGACTCATCCATCTTGTTTCTAAAGATCCACTTAGTACCAATTATTGGTCTATCGTGGGGCTTAGGAACAAGGTGCCAAACTTGGTTGCGCTCAAATTGATTGAGTTCCTCTTGCATGGCAAGCAACCAATATGGGTCCGTCTCGGCTTCGAGAATGCCTTTGGGTTCAAAATGAGAAATAAAAGCAAAGTTACCATATATGTCATGGAGTTTGGAGCGCGTTGTGACTCCTTTAGATGCATCACCCAAGATGAGCTCCTTAGGATGATTTGTAGCGTATCTCCAAGCTTTAGGAAGCGGTTGAGTGCTTTCCTCCTTATCCTCTTGAACTTCACCAATAGGATCTAGCTTTTCTTCTTGAGCGGGTGAGTCCTTCAAGGATAGTCTCTCCATGTCTTCACCTAATGGTACAAACTCTACAACATTCTCAACAAACACATTAGATTCTTCAAACTTAACATGCATGGATTCTTCAATGGTTTGAGAAGATCTAATGAAAACTCTATATGCTTTGCTAGTAGAGGAATATCCAACAAAGATAGCCTCATAAGCCTTATCATCAAATTTACCCAAATTATCCTTAGTATTCAAAACAAAACACTTGCATCCAAAAACTTTAAAATATGCAACATTTGGTTTTCTAGAATGATACATTTCAAATGATGTTTTTGAAGAATTTTTGCACAAATAAATACGATTTGATATATAGCATGCGGTGTTTACGGCCTCGGCCCATAAATATTGAGGGAGGTCATATTCACTTATCATTGTCCTAGCCATCTCTTGAAGTGTTCTATTTTTCCTTTCTACAACTCCATTTTGTTGTGGAGTTCTAGGACAAGACATTTCATGCTTAATTCCCTTTTCATCACAATAAGTCATGAAGAGTTGGTTAACAAACTCACCACCTCTATCACTCCTTATTCTCAAAATCGGAAAACCCTTTTCTTTTTCAACTCTTTTTCGAAAGATTTTAAAATGAGAAAAAGTTTGATCTTTATTTTGTAAAAAGAAAACCAAGTAAAATGGGAGAAATCATCAACTAAAACAAATGCAAATCTACTTCCATTTAAACTCTTAGTTTTAGTTGGTCCAAAAAGATCCATATGAATTAATTCTAAAGGCCTAGTTGACATGATATCCTTGATTAGTTTAAAGGAAGACTTGGTTTGTTTCCCAAGTTGGCACGCACTACAAATGCGGTCTTTCTCAAAATCCAAGCAAGGTATACCCTTCACCAATTCCTTTGAATTAATCCTAGATATATGGTCAAAAGATGCATGTCCTAATCTTCTATGCCAAAGCCAAGAATTTTCATCAAAAGCATTTAAGCATTTAGTAGAACAATCTAAATTAAGCATGTCAATAATATAAACATTATTATCACGAAAACCGGTGAGAATACAAACATCGGATTTAACATCAAAAATCTTACAAGAAGTATCATCAAAAACAACTTTAAGTCCACGATCACAAAGTTGACTAATGCTAAGCAAATTATGTTTTAAACCATCCACTAAAACAACATTCTCAATAATAGGAGATGCACCAATTTGAATGTTACCTATACCGATGATAGTTCCTTTAGAGTCATCCCCGAAGGTGACGGTGCCACCTTCCATGTACCTTGATAGGGTTGTGAAGTTGTTGATGTCCCATGTCATGTGTCTTGAACAACCACTATCAAGGTACCACCGCTCCCTACGTCTTGGAGCTTTGGTGTGTACCTACATCAAACAATTTAAGACTTGATTTTGGTACCCACATTTTCTTGGGTCCTCTAGGGTTAGTGTCATGAACCCAAACAAGATTATTTGTTCTATTTAGTTGATCATAGCAAAACTTAGCTAAATGTCCATTTTTACCACAATATGTGCATCTATATACTCTACCATATTTAAAAGCATAATGGGTGTGTGATTTGTGAGCATGGGCATTGTGAGCATGAACATGAGACGTGTTAGGTGTAGTGTGAGCATGAGGAATCTTAGCATGAGATGTGTGCTTTTTAGAAAATTTTTCTTCAAGTTTCTTAGTATTAAAGGCACAATCTTTTAAAACTTTTTCAAAATCATTCATTTTGGATTTAAAAGAAGAAATTTCTTTTTCATCAATAATAGGAGATTTTGCCTTACAAGTACTCTTGTAGGCACAAAATTCTTTTTGCATGGAAATGAGATTAGAAGAAATATCATCTTTTTCTTTAGAAACAATGGCAAGTTGATTCTTAAGAAAAGCAACTTCTTTTTGTAATTTTATGCATTCAAGTTTCTTGTTATCATAAGTTTCAGAAAGTTCTACAAAAGCATGCACTAGAACTTCCTTACTTACATCATCATCTTCATCATCAAGGGATTGAGGGGTTACCTTGGGTGTGTTTGCCATGAAACACATGTTAGCTTAATCCACCTCCTCTTCGGACTCGCTTTTCGAATCCCATGTTGCTTTGTAGGCTTTCTTCTCCTCCGGCTTCTTTGGCTTGAAGGAGGAAGTCATTTTCTTCTTGAACTCCGGACAATCCGCCATGATATGTCCGGGTTTGCGGCAATTGTAGCATATGATCTTCCGCTCCTCTTTGCCTTCAAATTTTCTCCGGAAGTTGAACTTGTTCTTTCAGTACAACCTCTTGACATTCCGCACAAGTAGAGTTAGCTCCTCATCTTCTTCTTCGTCATCTTCATCGTCATCATTGGTGGATGAAGTCTTGAAGGCTATGGATTTCTTCTTTGAAGTAGTGGCCTCTTCTCTTGCCTTCTTCTCCATCTCATGGGTCTTTAGGTTCCCAATGAGACTAATGAGGTCCATCTCGTCCTTGTCGTTCAATTCCTTCAAGGTGGTGGCCTTGATCTCCCATGATGAAGGAAGAGCCCGAATTACTTTCCGCACCTTTTGATCGTTGGAGATGTCATCACCTAAGGAAGAAAGACCATTAGTGATTTTAGTAAACCTTATAGCCATACTATCAATAGACTCATCATCAAGCATTTTAAATGACTCATATTGGGACCTCAAGAGATCTATCTTAGCACTCTTGACTTGTGAAGTCCCCTCGTGTGTGACCAATAAGTGTTGCCAAATCTCATAGGCGGATTGGCAATGAATTACCCTTGTAAGGTCATCCTCATTCAAGGCGGTTAATAGGGAGTTTTGGGCCTTGGAGTTAGCCTCATATAGTTTAAAGTCAAGGTCGGTCCAAGTGCTCTCATCACCATCGGGTGCTACATAGGGTTTGGTCAAGGACTTGGCTACTAAGCTACCCAAGATTGCAAAAATATAGTCATCCTAACCTTCCAAATTGGGAAATTGAGGCCATCAAATTTAGGTGGGGATTTAATGTTGTCGGCCATGTTTACTAGTGATGAATGAATGAAATGAAAATGTTGATTAGCAATATTTTAAGGATCTCTCTATGGATGTTAAGCCAAACCTAGAGTCCAAGCTCTGATACCAATTGAAAAGTCACCTAGAGGGGGGGTGAATAGGTGACAATGCTAATCACGGGGCAAATAAAAAAAATTTAAAGCTACAACAATCAAGTTTCACAAGATGAATGCAAGCAAGTAAATATGACAATGATTATGATGAGCAAGAATAAGAGCAAGTATAGTAAAATAGTGCAAGAAAGTAAACCAATCGCAAACACAAGGATATGTTATCGAGGTTCGAGCACCCAGCTCTACTCCCCGCCTTCCCCAGAAGGATTCTAGCTACTTCCACTATCACAAAGAACAATTACAATGGAGT
The DNA here is from genome assembly GCA_038442645.1 of Agave tequilana. Taxonomy (NCBI): domain Eukaryota; kingdom Viridiplantae; phylum Streptophyta; class Magnoliopsida; order Asparagales; family Asparagaceae; genus Agave; species Agave tequilana. The sequence continues at coordinate 29,468 of JAVJIF010015401.1, forward strand.
ACCCAACTCCTACAATCTCAAGAACAAGTGATTTCCTTGGTAGTCAAAAGACCACAAACTCTCTCTTTCAAAAATCTCTTCCCTTACAAAGGTCCTTAGAGAATGATGAGTAGAATTGAAGCTCTTTTGTGTAAGGAAAAGAAATTGAAATCAGAGAAAAACTTTTGAAAACCCTTCAGAAAATTGAGAGAATTTAGCACAAAAACCAAGAACTTTGAAAGCCTTAAACTTTTGAATTTTTAGCAATAATAGTTGTTGTAACCAATCTCTCCCCAAACACCCCTATTTATAGGAGAGGGCTAGGGTTTAGGGATAAAAACATATTTACTGATGTTTAGGAGGTAATTAGATCAAAATATATCCTTAAACGAATTTTTAAACACAAAAGACAAAAATAAACAGCTCTTAAAAATCTGCCCGTTACTGTTCAAACGGTCAGATCGGTCGACCGGGCCGGTCGACCGGTAGTACAAAAATTCGACCGTTATAGGCTAGCGGTCGACCGACCCGGTCGACCGATAAAACCTGTGAGCAAAAACAATAGTCCGGTCGACCGCCTCGGTCGACCGACAGACATGCACATGGATACGTGCATCTGCCAGAACTTCGGTCGACTGGTCCGGTCGACCGGACCAGACTGACACAGACTCGGTCGACTGCCCCGGTCGACCGGATCAGGTCAAAAATTGATTTTAGAAAAGAAAACAAAGAGGATTTTGATTTTAACAAAAATACTTTTGAACAGGAAATAGTATAAAACATAAATATATATCTGTAGGCAAAAACTTGTATGCAAAATATTTTTGTATAATTTATAAGAAATTATTTTGGAATGAACATGTGCGCAAAAACGTGTGTGATAGAGCTTCAAACCTATCCACTATTCTTTAACATACTATAAACTGAAAAACAAAATACATGAAGACTTCTTGAGCTATCTTCAAGTCTTTGAGCCATCCAATGCCTTGCTAGTGCCTTCTCTTTTATGATCCTTCCTTGATGTGCAATTTGCCTTCCTTGCTTGGTGGAACTTAGAAGTTCTTGCAATAGCTAAGCAAATGGTCTCTAAATATGGTACAAAACCTGAAACTCATCTTAACAAACTTGTTAGTACCAAATAGCTCTAATTTGTTTTGTCATCATCAAAACACAAAACAATTGGAGAGTGTAACCTCTTGGGCCAACACGTGATGTGATCAATTGAATGAGAAAGTTTTTCTTTGGCGCTCTTTCAAACATCTTAGATCTCAAACCCTACTCTATCTGACTGATCAGGGTGAATCTTCGATTAGAGGTGCATTATTAACTTGATCAGGGGAATTACTTCTTCAGAAATTTCCCGTTGATTGGCATCTTAAGTATATCTCCATTTGAATTTGTAAGGCCATAATCTCCGTTCGAGTAGACCGTCTCTAAAACATAGGGTCCTTCCCACTTAGCCTGGAATTTTTCTTTGGTTTTGTGTGTCATGACCATGGGTCATTCAACAGCTAAGACAAGATCGCCCTTCTTGAAAATCTGTTCTTTAACTTTCTTGTTGAAGGCTTTTTTAATTCGAGCTTGGTAGAGCTCAATTTGTTGTTGAGCTTGAAGTCATTTATCATCCAAAGCTTCCAACTCTTAGAGACGCGGTAGATGCTTATCCTTGTGTGTCATCTCTACTTCCAAGGTAATATGTAGAGATGTGATTTGAATCTCCAGTGATAGTACGCTTCGCATCCATATATCAAGGAAAATGGAGTGGCCTTCATTGGAGTTCTCACCGTTGTGCGGTAAGCCCAGAGACATTCATCCAATTTCTTGTCCCAGTCGCATTGACTTTTCAAGACGAACTTCTTGAGAAATTTATCGATGGTCTTGTTGAAGGCTTTTGCAAGGCCATTGGCAACTGAGTAGTATGTCGTTGAAGACACACTTTGGATTCTAAATTTATTACAGAATCTCTTAAATGCCTGGTTGACGACTTGGGGCCCATTATCGTGGATGATTCGTTGTGGCACGCCAAAGCAGTATAGGACGTGATGCTTGATGAACATGATTATGTCAGACATCTTCACTTCCTTCAGGGGGTAGCTTCTGGCCATTTTGAGAAGTAATCGGTTATAATCAGGATGAACCGATGTCTTTTGGATGTTAGAGAGGTGATGGATCTGATGACATCCATGTCCCATATCTTAAATGGCCAAAAAGAAGACATTGGATAGAGATGACCTAGTGCTTGATGGATGAAGTCACCATGAATCTGACAGGCATGATACCGCTTAGAGTAGGTGATAGCGTCAGAAACTATCTTTGGCCAGCAGTAGCCAAGTCTTTGGAGTCGGTCCCCAATTTTGGGTCCGGGTTGGTGAGCTCTGTACGTGTCGTCGTGAGCTTCCTTGAGGGTTTCTTGTGCCTCTTTGTATAAAAGGCAGTGGAGTAGGATTCCATCATACGATCGGCGATACAAAGTTCGCGTGATCACGTTGTAGTAGAATTGAGGTGCTTTTCTCTTGATTGCAACTGTCTGCTTTGGATTTTCTGGCAGTATGTCATATAAGACAAAATTGATGAATGAGAATCGCCAATCACTGGGTTTTGAATTTGCTAAAGTTTTGAGAACCTCTTTGACTTGAAGATCTCACTCTGAAGTCTGATTGTCTTCAGGGTAAACTTTGGACAGTACAAGTTATAGTTGTAGATGAGTACTTTCTCTGTCGCTCTGGTTGGAAGAGCCAATGAGGCGGCGAGGGATGCAATGCGTAAGCATGTGCATTCTGTTGGCGAGGTACATGGTCGATGTAAAATTTTTGAACTTCTCGGCCATGTTGATAGTCGCATTATGGTAAGGCACTAAGTCTTCATATCGGATTTCGTACTCCCCTCAAACTTGGTTGACGATAAGTTTCGAATCATCATACGCTTCGAGATATTTGACGCCAATCTCTTTTGCAAGTTGCATTCTGATTAAGAGAGAATTATATTCCGCAACATTGTTGGAACAGGGCTCAGTTAATGAAAATGCACGCGGATAATATAGTTTTGTGGAGATATAAGTACTACCCCTACTCCTGCTATAATGTTTCTTTTAAGACCCGTTCTGATAGACCATCAAAGAATAATTGCCAAACTTATTCTTCGAAGGATGTCTGAGTCATGCAAACTTCAACAATCTTGTCTGGGAGATCTTCATAAAGTTTGGATGTTCTTGGGTCTTGATTGTACTCCAAAATTGTATTTTTATCATCACTTTTACACATATATCATTGATCATTCCTTTATTAATTAATTATATTAACCTCCTTTTTGATTATGGTATGTAGTTACTTAAATAAGAGGGTAAAGATAAAAGAAGATTCATTTTATCCCTAATCCTATCTAAAGTTGGATTTTAAATTAAATTGAATTCAAAGGAGAAAACGATTAATCTTCATCTCCTAAATTCAAGTTCAAATTTAAAAGATAAAATCTTAGAAGATAAAGGGGATAAAGCTAATCCTAATAGGGATAAGGAGGATAATTCAAATTAAATGGAGTTCAAAATCAATTCAGACTCGGATTCAGACTATACACTTTTTAGTATTCAGATCTTAACTTTTACTATAGATATTCAAATCTGATGATTTAAGATGCTACAGAGAAAAGACTTGAAGGACTATAATTCGTATGTTTATCACTCTATCTAATTCAGCCGTTTGATGAGTCATATTCAGTGATCAACACGTCAACTTGTTGTAGATCAGAATTGAATTCTCTATTAAATTAGGAAACCTTCTAATTTGTATCCTAGTGTGATTAGCTTTGGGTCTATTTAAAGAGCTAAAATCTCTGATAATCTCTCATCTCCACATCAGATATCATAACTTAGGAGTTTTCTTTAGTTTCTCTTTTAAATTTCTTTTGTAATTTTTAGATTCTACTTCTACTTCTAATTCAAGATTTGTGAGAAGGAGAAGCCATTGTAATTCGGGGTGACAGATCAATACAAAGTACTTTCATTTTTTTCATATCTATTTTATTATTTATTTTATTTTGTTTTTTTATTTTTTTATTTCTTGCTTTTGTTTGCTTGTCATGTTTGCCATGAGTAGTTAGATTTTCTCATGGCTTGCTATGACATCACCACCATCACATCTAATGTCTACTAGATAATCAGATTAGATCATATGCATGCCTACTCTAATTTTATTCTTGAAAACTCATTAGGATAAGCAACTAGGTCAAATATTTGCTAACACTTCTTAATTATTTTTCTTAATCTATGCTTGATGAAAATCTTGATATTTAATGTTAAATTTTGATTAATGTTATTTCAAATAGGGTTAAGATTTATTAAATACTTTCTAATGATTTTTTATTACTTTATACTTGATTGACTATCTTGATATTGTAACGTTAAAACTTAGATGGTGTTATTTCAAATTATAACCTACTTTCTATCCTATGTATCTTGTTTGATTTTGTGGTAGAATATCATGTTTAGGGTTTGAAGTGAAGTAATTATTTATTGGGCATTAACATGTTTGGTGGTTGATTATTAGTAAGCTGTGAACCTTTCTTTTAGTTTGATTTTTTATCCACATATAATTCATCTTTTTTTTCTAAGTTCTTTAAACAGAGAAGATAACAAGAAGACAATAGTACCAAAAAGATTCCATCGCATCTCTCCCTGAGGTTCGACCCGTTTAGCTCTTGCTACAGTGATTAAATTGTAAAGATTCAGAGTTAAAACTAATCACATATACTTTTCATATTCTTTATATTCTTTTTGGCAATCAAAATTTTAGCACCGTTGTCGGGGAGGGAACAATATACATTATTTTTTAACTAAATTCTTCTCTATTTGTGTGAAAATTATAAATATATATATATATTCCCCATGGCCTATCTAAATTCTTACAATTCATTTGACAGGTCGAAACCACCTTTCCAACTATCATCTTCATATACTCCTTTTTTCAAACCTATAGAAGAACAATCTGATTAGGATAAGAAGATAAAAATCTTAAAAGATTTCGAGCGATGAATTCATAAAGTGGAAGACTCACGATCCATTCAAAGGTCTCAAACCCTAAATCCATACATGATTCAAAACCAAATGATTACATCTATTATCTCGATAGGTTAGAAGCACAACTAGATTGTTTGGAAAATATTGAAAATGTTAGAATTGAGGAAACTCTACCTAACACCTCTTTGACTATTTTTTATTCACCCAACCCTATTGACGAGACCAACGAATCATGGTGTCTTGGAGACCTTGATCAAAATTCAATTTCATCCCATCAATGTGAACTTGATCAATCCCAACCCATGGACAAATTGGCAAGTTTTAACTTTAATGAGATTGAACTAGATTATGAATGCGAACCCGATCCTCAACTTTGTGATCTAATTCCAAACTTTGAATCTATGTTGACTCAGGTGTCTTTACCCAATTTGGACTCAATTCCCGAGCCAACATTAATTCCAGTACCCGTATATTATGAAATTGGATCACCTATTTTGGATAGTCACATTCATTTAATGGATCATAAATATGAACTTAAATTCTTTGATTTGAAGCTCAATCTTGAACCAAACCAGACTCTCGAAGCTAAATTTGATTTTCTGAGCAGTATTGGTTCCCAATCCTATTATTCTTAAGCCCAAATCAATCACCTCATCAAGTCAAATTCTATTATTGGACCACGGTGCAGACAATGATGACCCTGTAATGGTATTCTAAGATGGTCATACAACCGAGATAGTTTCAATTTTAAGGTCTTGCATGATCCTATTCATTTGGGGGATAATAACAATGTACATAGGAAAGAGGTCACATTTTGCCTTCCCTTTCTTCTTTGTCATGCATACAAGCATTCATTCATACATTGACGACAATGCATAAGATAAGTGTGGGAGAGGGTTTACTAACATCCTAACATAGGTAGATACTAACAATTTTTTTAAAAAACTTTTTGAAAAAGAAAACAATATTTTGATTTATTTCTATAAGTAATTAAGTTAATTTTAAGGAATAGAAAAATAATAATTAGGATTTCTTAACACTTTGTCAAAATAAAGATTATTTGTTTGATTTTTAGGTTTAGGAGAAAAAATTAAAAAAGTAATTTAGTCTTAATATTTTTACTTTAATGAAATATGCATGTTTTATACACTTCCACACTTGGGATTCAAAACAAAGACTTATGTGTCTTAGAAAAAATATATATATAATAAAAAATCTAATTATTGATTAGCTAGGTACTTTGGCCTAAGAAAGCCTTGGTACTTACGTGAAAGGTAATTAGATAAGCTTGAAAAAAAATTAAAAATATATCATATATATATATATTAACACATCTAATAATCAATTAGTTAGGTATTAGGGCCTCAAGAAGCCTTTATACTTACACGATAGAAAATTAGATGAGTTTTACATATTTAAAAAAAAGAAGTACTTAAAGGGCAACGAAGTGGAAATACTTCGAACTTCTTACCAAAAAAAAAAAGAAGAAGAAAAGTAATAAATGTATAAGGTATGGGAGTTAAATTTGAAGAATCTCAAGTAAAAAATTCACATTCACAGAGATTCATATGACTTAGGATAAGATAAAAGACTCGATGAGAAATTCAGTTTGAATCCTAACTTAAATTGATAAATAATTACTTGAATAAAGTCTACGTATAAGAATGATCAATTTGGTAATCCTAAAAACTTATAAATTTCTTAATTTTTACAAAGATATTTCAAATATTTTCTCTCTTTCAAAATGATATTTTGAAAATACTAACATTTTATTTTTCTTTCTTTATAAATTTTGTGGGTGTAATTTACTGAAAACCCTCATGAGATAACACTCGTCCTCTAGGGTAATCTAGAGATTTAACGGCTTATTGCACGTACTAAGTGCAATTGTGATTCCTACGAAAGTGAGTTAGGTTAGATTAAATTAGTTTCTAACATTTGATTTTGCTTGAGAACGATCAAAAGATAGGTGTGGGGGTGTGATTGTACTCCAAAATTGTATTTTATCATCACTTTTACACATGTATCCTTGATCATTCTTTTATTAATTAATGCTATTAAGCCCCTTTTAGATTATGATGTGTACTTAAATGAGAGGGTAAAGATACAAGAAGCTTCATTTTATCCCTAATCCTATCTAAAGTTGGATTTTAAATTAAATTGAATCCAAAGGAGGAAAGGATTAATCTTCATTCCTAAATACAAGTTCAAATTCAGAAGATAAAATCCTAAAAGATGAAGAGGATAAAGCTAATCCTAATAGGGATAAGGAGGATAATTCAAATTAAATGGAGTTCAAAATCAATTCAGACTCGGATTTAGACTATATATTTTTTAGTATTCAGATCATACTTTTACTATAGATATTCAAATTCGATGATTTAGATTCTACAGAAAGAAAACTTGAAGGACTATAATTTGTATGTTTATCACGCTGTCTAATTCAGCCGTCTGATGAGTCATATTCAGCAATTAACACGCCAACTTACTGCAGATTATAATTGAATTCCTTATTGAATTAGAAAACCTTCTAATTTGTATCCTAGTGTGATTAGCTTTGAGGTCTATTTAAAAAGCTAAAGTTTCTGATAATCTCTCATCTCCACATCAGATATCATAACTTAGGAGTTTTCTTTAGTTTCTCTTTTAAATATTTTTGTAATTTTTAGATTCTACTTCTACTTCTAATTCAAGATTTGTGAGAAGAAGAAACCATTGTCATTCGAGGTGACAAATCAATACAAGGTGCTTTCGTTTTTTTCATGTCTCTTTTATTATTTACTTTATTTTTGTTTTTTCTTATTTTTTATTTCTTGCTTTTTTTGCTTGTCATGTTTGCCATGAGTTGTCATGTTTGCCATGAGTAGCTAGATTTTTCTCATGACTTGCTAAGACATCACCACCATCACATCTAATGTCTACTAGATAACCAGATCAGATCATATGCATGCCTACTCTAATTTTTATTCTTGAAGACTCATTAGGATAAGCAACTAGATCAAATATTTGCTAACACTTCTTAATTATTTTTCTTAATTTATGCTTGATGAAAATCTTGATATTTTAATGTTAAATTTTGATTAGTGTTATTTCAAATAGGGTTAAGATTTACTAAATACTTTCTAATGATTTTTTTACTTTATACTTGATTGACAACCTTGATATTGTAACGTTAAAACTTGGATGGTGTTATTTCAAATCATAACCTAGTTTCTATCCTATATATCTTGCTTGATTTTGTAGTAGAATATCATGTTTAGGGTTTGAAGTGAAGTAATTATTTATTGGGCATTAGCATGTATGGTGGTTGATTATTAGTAAGTTATGAACCTTTCTTTTAGTTTGATTCTTTATCCACATACAATTCATCTTTTCTTTTCTAAATTCTTTAAATAGAGAAAATAATAAGAATACAATATTATCAAAAAGCTTCCATCACATCTCTTCCTGAGGTTCGACCCGTTTAGCTCTTGCTACAGTAGTTAAATTACAAAGATTCAGAGATAAAATCAATCACATATATTTTCATATTCTCTGTATTCTTTTTGGCAATCAGGTCTGGATGTTAAGCCAAGAAATCTGCCACTGCTTGTCCCTTCACGGCTTTCTGTGGCAGGAATTGCATCTCATATTGCGAGAGCAATATAGCCCACTTCGCCAATTGACCATTTAGCAATGATGTTTTCATCATAAGCAAATCTCAGAGGATTGACCTTAGAGATGACGCGAATAGTCTAACCCACAAGATAGTGTCGCATCTTCTGAACGGCAAAAATCAAAGTTAGGCATTCCTTTTCGATTGGGTTGTAGTATTGCTCAGCCCCGATCATGGGCTTTCAGGTAATAATTTGCTTGCTCATGTCCTTTGTCATTAATCTGGGCTAGTAAAGCTCCATGGCTCTAACATATATCAGAAAGGGTTTTCCTGATACTGGAGCTGCAAGAACAGGTGGATGCGTGAGATATTGTTTGATTTCCTCAAACGCTCGCTAGCAAGCATTGTCCCATACAAATGAGACTCCCTTCTTCATTAGGTTGGTGAAGGGTTGACAACGTCCTGAAAGATTTGATATGAATCTTCAGATGTAGGCCAGATGTCCCTGCAATCCTCTAAGTTCTTTGAGATTTCTTGGAGGTTGTATCTTCTGAATGGCACGGACTTTCTCAGGGTCGAGGTGGATTCCTTTGGATGTTACAACAAATCAAAGAAACTTTCCACTGGCTACCCCTAGGAAGGACTTGGTGGGGTTCATCTTCAATTGATGCACCGGCATGATGTTGAATACTCTCTTCAGATCTGCTATATGATCACTTTTGTCATGGCTCTTCACTGCAATATCATCTACGTAGTATTTCTACGGTCTTGTGTATATGCTCGTGGAAGATCGTATTCATGGCGCATAGGTATGTCGCACCTGCATTCTTCAAGCCAAAGGGCATCATGGTGTAGCAGTACACTCCCAGCGGCGTTCTGAAGGATGTATGCTTCTCGTCTTTTGAATACATTTGATTTGATTATATCCAGAGAAGTCATTCATGAAGGACATCTTTTCGAAACCACGCATGTTGTCAATCATGACATCCTTGATCGGGAGAGAGAACTCGTCTTTAGGACAAGTGGCATTTAGATCGCGAAAGTCGATGAAGATTCGGATCTTTTCGTTCTTTTTAGGGATGGAAAACGATGTTAGCTACCCAATCAGGGTGTTACTCTTTTCTAAAGAAATCATAATCTATAAGGTTTTTGACTTCTAATTCGATTGCCTCCATGAATCTGGGCGGAACCGTCATTGTTATTGCTTGACTGGCTTCGCATCCGGGTTGATATTGAGGCGATGCATGGCTACTTAGGGATCAAGTCCAGGAATGTCCTCATAATTCCAAGTGAAGACATCTATATACTCTCGTATAAGATGTATCAGGTCTTCTTTCTTGGAAGGCGATAAGTTCTCCGTTATGAAGATAGGCTTGGGGTTAGCCTCACTTCCCATATTGATCTGGGTCACTTTATCCTCTGCGGGTGGTTCACACTGCTCAAAGTATATATCCCAGAGAGTGTTCAAGTGTTTGATCCAGGGATCAGTATCTGATTGTATCATTTCTTTATCTTCATCTTCCTGGCTAGATGAAACCATATTCACCAAAAGATTTTCGAAGATAGTCCCAACACTGACATCAGATTCTCACGATGACATGCCTGATGAGTGGTCATGATATAAAGACTCTTTAGACTCGAATTTTGATGGGATTGGCATTGACACATAACCTAATGTCCTTCGAGTTTTCTGATAGTAGTCAGGGGCTTTCTTTTTTGGCATGAAAAATTGAAGTAGTGTATGTCTTCCTTTACCGAAGTTCAAGCCAGAACTTTTGGTAAGGTTGTATCCCATTTTCTCCATCATATGATGTGCACTTGGCCCGTAATGAGAGAATATTAGAGATTCATCGTTATCTTTCAAACTTTCATAAGTTATTGGCTCAGACTTGAATCTTCCAAATAGATTTGGCTTCTGTCCCTTGTGCTTGGCTGGCACTTCGAAGAAGGCACCTTGCGCGTCACTGGTCTTTTCATACACAATGAGAAATGACCATACTAGTGCATGCAATGATGTTAAGGTATCTATTGTAGATAAAGGGTCACTATCTACATCAGTATTAATATCTGATGGTATAGATCAGAAGCTAACGCAGAAAGGTAAGCCAAATCTAAATTATCATTGATAAACCACTCACCTTCAACATAGCGATGTTATTGAAATTGAGCATATCAATGCTCGTTACATGAGGATTTAGTTCCCAGAGACACTCTTCTTCTAGTTCTAGCTCAGTATCAGCTTCATTACCAAAGTCAAGGCCTTCTGGATGGGGATCCTCATCAGTTTTATGAGAATCTTAGCAGAGGAGGGAATCAGTGAAGTAATTCTCCATCCCTTGAACGGATGCTTCTCAGCAATCACCATTCTCACTTTGCTATCTTCATCGACATATTCCATAACCTGATGAAGGGTAGACGGGACGATGGAGTTGCAGTGAATCTATGGTCGCCCCGACAGCAAATTGTAAGACGTTGCAGCGTCGATGACATAACATGTCCCTCAGATCTCGGGTCCCCAATTTTGCATCTAAGTTTGATCTTTACCATCGGGCGCGTATCATTGGCGTTGAAGCTATAGATGGTAGTTTGGGTGATGCTCAGCCGATGAGTAGGGACCCCAAGTGCTGCATGACCCTGCAGGGCATGATACTCAACGCGGATCCTGAATCAAGCTGAATGCAGCTTACTTCAGATGATATACCCTGTAAAGTACAAGAGTCTATCATGTTTCCCTTGGACCTGTGATTGTGGAAAAACAGAGTTAGAAAAGATATTATTTGAAAGCTGCAGTGTTCTCTGATTTCTCGTAATTTAACCGCAATAGCAAGTGGCTAAGTTAGTCGATTCCACAAGGAGAAATACGATGAAAGCTTTCGGTTCTTCAAGTGATTTCTTCTCTGCTTAAGAAAAAAAAAAAGAAAACCGTTTTGTTTTTAATTTAAGAGTTAGATGGTTTTAGAAAACTAGGATTTTTAAATTAGGGGTTTGAAAGAGAACTAAAAAGAAAAGAGATTTTATTTTAAAAAATATGGAAAAGGTCAAAGCTTACTAATCAACTAACACACCACTAATTTACTAAATTTGAGAGAATATTTTTCACTTTAAATCAAGAAATCACCTTGGAGTTGCACAAGGCATCAAGTAAGACATATAAAATAGTACAAACTCCTATTTGCATCAAGATTTAACATTAAACTATCAAGGCAATCCAAGCAAAGAATAAGAAAACTAATCAGAATTTAATATTAAACTATCAAGTCCATCCAAGCATAGAATAAGAAAAATTATTGACTAACACTTAATCAAAATTTAATATTAAACTATTAAGATAATCCAAGCATAGAATAAAAAAAATAGTTGACAAGTCTTTAGCAAATAATAAATTAATACCCATCCTCATATGCCTTCAAGAATACTTGCATAATCACAAAGCATACATATGATTTAATCCGGTACTCAAACAAAGAATTAGAAGTAGCAGTGTTTAGAGATTAGCAAGCTATGAAGAGATTTAATTACGCATGATTAAAGCAAAGCAAAGTATGGTAGATGAAATAAAAGATTGCATAATTAAAAATGAAGCAAGTAAATATGAAAATAGATTGAAAAGAAGAACTGAAAAAAACTTGAATCTGTCACCTTCAGTTAAAAAAGCTCCTTCTTTTTTACAAAATCACTCTTTTTCTAAAAACCTAGGAAATAAAAACTATAATTTGGAAGAAAAAGAATTAAAAAAACCCCTAAGTTTTGATCTCTGATTTGAAGATGCTTAATTATGAAAGATTTCAGCTCTTTAAATAGGCCTCAAAGCCAATTACAATAAGATACACGTTAGGAGTTTTAATTCAACTCCAATTCATGTGGGAATTCAATTCTGAATTGGTTTGGAGCAAATTCGTGTGTTAATTGCTGAATATGACTTATCAGACAAGTAAATTAAAAACAGTGGTCAACATAAGAATTATAGTCCTTTATGTTTTCTTTTTGTATCATCTGAATCATCGATTTGAATTTTTATAGCAAAAATTATGATCAAAATACCAAAAAGTGTCTAGTCTGAATCTGAATCTAAATTGATTTAGAACTCCAAATTTAAATTTGAATTTCTTTCAAACTCCAAATAGGATTTCCAAATAGAATTGCTTTAAACTCTGAATTAATTGGGTTCTTTTGGGCTTCTTGGACTTCTTTCTTCTCTTCTCTTATTTGTAAAGGCCTGCATATCACTAAGCAAAAAAAAAGAAGATTAAATAACACTGTTTAATAAAAGATAAATATGAAAATGGGACAATAAATATGCAAAATTATTATGTAATCAACCTGCATGTCGTCAGGAGTGAATGTTATGCAGGGGAAACATTCAGAGGTTTGGAGGCAGTGTCCTTCATCCTCATGTTCAAGTCTAGCCGGTATTTGGGCGATGAAGCCTCTGAAATGGCTAGGCCTTCTCAGAGAGCTTCTTTTGACTTTGAGAGTCGCAGGAGCTTGTAGAGAGTAATTCTGGCTAGGATGTTGACCAAGGGAGCCAAGACGTCAAAGCGATAAGGTGTTAATGATCCTTCCACCTTGTCTTTTGAAAGAGCCTTGGCGTACTGAAGCTCTTTCTACTTCTCCATGGGTTGCTCAGTGGTTTTCTTGATTGGTTCTTTCGCCAACTTGGATGAGCTAGCCACAGCTTCATCGTACTTCTTCAAGTACTGTTGGCTAGATCGAGTCCCTGTCACGAGCGGAGTATCTTGCTCTGCAGTGAGGACAAATCTCTCTTCTTTAGAATTGTAAGAGAGGCAACATCAGTCTTTGCTTCTCTGAAGGAAGCGCACACCACATTCCAAGAAGAGATTATTGCTTTGCCTTTGGACTTCATGTTGGTCACAGTAGTCCACTGCTGGCTATGGACGAGATTGGGATGGACCTAAATAATCTCTCAATGAGGAATGAGGACATGGACGAGATCCTTTTCTTCCTGGTGGTGCAGATGAGCATTGATCATTCTCAGTCTCCCTTTCGGGATGGAAAACACTCTGGTTGGTGTTGGTGGGAGACCCGGGCCAAATTAAAGGGGTGCCATTGCTGTCATATTGGCTGTCACCTTCTTCTGCTCTGAACAGAGTTTGAGCACTTCTGCATCAATCAGAGCCTGGAGTACGTTTTTGAAGATGTAGCAACTTTTGGTGGGGTGTCCCAATATCCTATGATATAAACAGTAGTTGGGATCATTTGTTTTCCCCACCTCTTCAGGACGCCTCACCTCTGGAAGCTTGAGACAGTTGCTCTTTTGAAGCAATTTGAAGAGAGAGAGAGACAACATGCTCATCCTTGAACGAGTACTGCTTGTTGGCACATGCTTGATTCGAAGAATTACCCCTTTAGCTAGTTGGGGCTTGGCAGATAAAGTAGTCTCTGTCGTCAAAGTACCTTTCTTTTTTGATTGAAATGATTGTTCTGGCGTGTGCCTCGTCGACTTGTCTGGCCTAGGCTTATTTTCTTCTCTTCAACCTTGACCCTTATGACAATTTCCTCTACTTGCTCACCTTGCAACATGAGCTGCTTTAAGGTACGACATTCGGCCACTCTTATCTGAGCGAGGAGTGTGGTTTGCAAATTATAGTGATATGTCTCCACCATTGTACACTTAGTCATGCCGCTAGGACATCAGACTGCAATGTTCTGGAATCTCTCGACAAATATCTTAATAGATTCTTCTTTCTTCTGCTTCACAGCAAGGAGAGTTAGGACTGAGATTTCTGTATTGTCTTCAAAGAAACGAGCCAAAAACTGTTGACCCAAAGGCCCATCACTCTAGTTTTGATGATGATTAACTCATGTAGTTATAGTACTAATGATCTTGTGTTTAATTAGTCTCAGATTTGTGATCAAGATCTTAGTAGGTGTTTAGCTTCAACAAAGGATTTCAAGTCAAGTTTTGGAGCTAGCATGTGTTGATTCAAGAGCTTGTGCATCAAAATCACATCAAGTACTCAAGAGGAGTCTAGCTCATTGGATCAAGATTTTGGACCAAGTAAAGAAGGTGAAGAAGATTTTCAAGTGAAGACCTTCAAGAGAAGACTTGTGTCTAGGTTTGTTTTATAATAAGATTTTGTTTTTAGATAAAATGTAAAGGATAGATTAGTTGGTGGATTGCTCAAGTACATATACACTCACACACAAGATTTATATGTGTTTTCATAAAAGAGTTTTCATTTTGGAAAAATACCGTTTTGATTTTTGGAGTTTCATATATACATGTGTTTTAACCAAAACTATTTTAAAGCTTAATGTCAAAAAATATAGATATTTCATCATATATGTGTAGTGAATCATATCCATACACACTAAGCTTCAAAAGTGTTTAAAATATCTTGTTTTTGTATTTGGAGAAGTTTTGGAAAAATCATTTTGGAAAAATACAGATTTTTGTTTAAGGCAAAACTTTCATATTACAAAAATAGTTCAAAATGTTTGAAACATGTTTTGATTTTTACTCAAACATGTTTGTATATCAAAGTTTATTACTAAACTTATTTTTGTAGATTTTTAGAGAATTTATGGGATTTTATTGAAGTAAAAAGACCAAGTTTTTAAATCTCTAAAACTGTTTTCTGGCCTTCTGCCGGTCGACCTCACGGTCGACCGACGTGCACAAAACGTGCACAGGTTGGGCCTGTCGACCGCACGGTCGACCGCCAGAGAGCTTCTGCTCTCTGAAAATGGCCCGGTCGACCGGGCGGTCGACCACTGGGCCATTGCCCAGTTGGCGGTCGACCGACCTTCCCAACGGTCGAAAAATCGACCGTTGGCGGTCGACCGGGCGGTCGACCGACAGTAATCTGAACTGCTGATTTGGACCCCAACGGCTAGTTTTTGGATGCCTATAAATTGGGGCTCCCTTGGACTGTTTTCTACAAGATTTCAAGAGAGTTTTTGGGCTAGTTTTTCCTACCTATATCAGTGGTTTTATCCACATGTTTTAGAGCCAATATTTCTAAATCAAAAGGAGAGTTTATCAAGAGTTTTTAAAAGTGATTTCTTGAGTTTTTCACCACCAATTCAATCTTTGTTTTTCTCACACATACTTGAGCTTTCCATTGCTAAATCCATCCTATAGGAGAGTTATTGTGAGAGTTATTTTAGGTGATCAAAGTGTTTAGATCACCAAAGTATTCATTCTTGTATTTGAGGAGGCGGACTTGCGGGTTCACGTTGTTTCGAGTTCTAGTGAGAGCTCGGTGTAGAGGTGCGGCCTCGGCAAGCTTGCGTGCTTGCGTGTGTAGTTCTTGCGGGAACAAGAGAGGGACTAAAGAGTTCAAAGGAGTTCTAGTGTGAACTCGCTTGTAGGTGTTGCGGCACCGAGTGATCCAGTGGGATCGTTTTTTAGTGAAAATCCTTCATAGTGTTGAAGGCGGGGACGTAGAGCAAGGGTGCTCGAACCTCAAAACAAATCTTCCGTGTTTGCAATTGCTCTCTCTCTCTCTCTATCTCTCACTTGTGTTTATATCTTGCATGCTTACATTGGCTTTATCTTTACTTGCTTGATATATTTGTACTTATATTGTTATATACTTAGGGATTGTTTGCTCACACTTGTATTCAACCAAGAGAGCCATAGCGGCACCTCAACTCTTATCTAGAGGAATCTTGAGGAGTTAGTCCAGAGCCCTTCACGGGAAATCTGGCTACACTCTTAGGTTATACTTGGTGTGTTGTGCATAATAGTTTTTAATTTGCATAATTATTTTTAATTCCGCATTAATTCACCGTTAGATTAGCTAGTCACCTATTCACCCCCCCTAGGTGATTATAATTGGTATCGAAGCTTGGTGCTCTTGATTGGGTCTAACAACCTTGAGTTAAAGATCCTCATTTATAGCTAATCACAATATTTATTTACACATACATAAATTTCATGTTACCTCCTACTTTTGATATTCTTAACATCCAAACTTGGAAGGTTAAGATGTCATTGTACCTCAAAGGCCTAGGGATTCATGTTTATCTTGCTACCATTAAGGATTCATACTTTAGTAATAGTAAGTATCTTGAGGCTAACTCAAAAGCCATCCATGCTTTAAAGTCAACCCTAAATGATGAATATTTATCTAGGGTTTCTAATCTTGATTCGGTTTTTGTAGTATGGAACACTATTGTCTCCCTTGGCGAACAAAAGCAATATTATGCGGGGACCGACTCGGATAATGAAAGTGATGCTTCCAACATATGCTACATGGTCCAAGGGGATAACCCCTTGAGGTAAACTCCGAATCCGAGCTAGATGAGGATGTTGATATGTCATATGATGAGCTTGCATCTTTTTGTCAACAACTCCTTGAAAAATATGACATGCTTAAAAAGGATACTAAGAAATTGAAAAATAAATATGATTCCATTTTGGTAGAAAAAGATTCATTTCAAAATAAACTTGCATGTGTTTCGAAAGAAAATGATTTCTTGAAAAAGGAGAATATTTTCTTATCTTTAAAATTAAATGATCTTTGTGAAGGAAATAATTCTTTGAAAAATAAAATTAATTTGGTGGAAAAAAAAAAGAGATTGCTTTGGAAGCAAACAACTCTTTGAAAGAAAAATTATTTCAAAAGAAAAGGAAAATGTTCCTAAAAAGAAAAAGATTGTTGATCATGCATTTCATGCTACTACCATTGATAAAAATGAGATAAAATTTTGAAAAATAGAATAGATTGTTTGAGCTCAACTTTGAGCAATTGTGCATTTAATCATAATAGATTGGAAACCTTGTTTCAAAAGAAACAAGTTCCACATGTTCATGCACATCACCCACAACATACTTATGCACATTTTGCACGTCATGATCACACTCATTCACATGTGCATTCTAGAGTGTACAAATATATACATTGCGACCGCAAAGGCCATTTAGCAAAATTTTGTTATGATAAGATAAATGCTATTAATTTTGCTAATAAAAATGTTTGGGTTCCAAATAGGGCTAACCCCCGTGGACCCAAAAGAAAATGGGTACCAAAGTCCCCACCTCTTGTGTTTGATGTAGGTGTGGGCTCTCATATGATGTGAGAGGTTTGGTGTCTTGGTGGTGGATGCACATGGATTAGATGGACACACATATTGATGCACCGCTATCAAGGAAGTTTTGGTGGGAAGGCCGCCATGTTTTGGAGACTTAGAGTATAGTTCTTTAGTTTGGTAACTATCTCTAAACTCTTAGTTTATTTACATGCTTTTACATTAATGATTTTTAGCATGTTCATGTTTAGTGTTTATGCTTCATGAGTTGAATGCTTGTTTAGATGTAGTTTTTGTCAAAACTTGTGTATATACTTGTACAAGTAGTGAGCAACATTTGATTCCTATATGTTTGCACTTTATTGCTCATTTGTACTCATTACATGTACATGTATGACCTAGTTTTGATGATCTCCTCATTTACACTTGTTTTGCCGATTTTCATGTTTTTGTTTTATGATATGTAATCTTTATCCAAAACTAATAAATATACATGTATACCCTTGAGTCTCTTGCCTTCATGCAAATTATATCATAGACTCTTTTGTGTTTGGGATATGTATGCATATGGTTAGCTTTGGATAAATCATACATATACCTTGAAGTTTGTTTTTAAATGAAAAATAAAATCTTTTTGATTTTCATATTTGTTTGATAAAGTGATATTCATGTTTGTTTTGAGCCTCATTGACTATTTTTATGAAAATGCTAATTACATGATTCTTGTGCACTCACACTTCATTTATTTACTCATGACATTGTTTCCATGAGAATTTTTGAGTTTTATAGATTTTTAGTGTCGGATTTTGTGTATTTAGTATGACTAATGAGATACATATGATTTGTTTTCATGTTTGAAGGATCTTTAACTAGTTTTTCAAAAATTACGTTAACTAGTTATTTATTCTTCATTTGGTAGAGTTTTTTAATTGTACAAAATATTTTTCAAACTCTTATTTTTGAAAACCCCTACCAACCCTTTAAGGGCGGATGGATGGGCGACCATGCCTTGTATGCTCAAACTAAATATCTTTTATCATGTGCATGAAAAGGGTGAATTTTTATGAGTTATACACTTGATTCTCATCATAATTTCAATTGGTATCACAATTGATATATTTTTTTGTATATACTCATATTTTGTTTTTTATATATGTATGCTTCAAATTTCATATAATATCAATTTCTATTGGTATTTTTTTTCATACATATATATATATATATATATATATATATGTGTGTGTGTGTGTGTGTTTTTGATTGTGCTTGATCTATAATATATTATTACATGTTTAAAGCACAAAGTATGTTTATGCTAAGCTTGATTTAAATCTTGTTTTCAATTGGTATCTCAATTGGTATTTTAAATAAGCTTATGCATTATTTTCAATTGGTATGTTTATTGATATCAAAATTTACAATATACTTTAATTGTATCAATATGTTTCGATTTCCAATTGGGTTTAAATTTCAATTGGTATCACAAATGTTTTACCTATTTGGTATCAAAAATTTATCATGTATTTCAATTGGCTATCAAAATTTAATTTAAATTTAAATTGGTATCAAAATATAAAATATTTTCTTTCATTGGTATCAAAATGTACAAATGTTTAAATTTCAATTGGTATCACATATTTCCAATTTCATATGGTATCAAAATCTTGTGATATCTTAAAAATTTTGTTTATGTACAAATGGTATATCAAAATTTGTTTTATTACTTTGAGTAATTATAAAAATTTGTTTAAGTATTATCACAACTTGTGTTTAAAATGTTTTGATATGTATTGCCTATATGCAAGGGGAGATTAACATCTCTTATATATATAGATTCATGTTGAGTGTATCTTATATTGAGGAGGTTGACATCTCTTCTTTATGTGATACACGTGTGTAGGGGGAGCTTCACATCTCAACTTATGCATTGTATATTGTGCTTTATGTGAGTTAGGGATTTGTCATCCCTTCTTCATGTAATGCATGTATGCAGGGGAGCTAACTTCACGTCTCTCTCTTCATGAATGTATATCGCATATATATCTTTATTGTTTGATTTGTTTTTCACCCCTTTGTTGATGATTGACAAAAAGGGGGAGAAAGATTTTGAGTTTTTATATGCATATTTGACTTTTTGCATATATTGAGTTTATGCATTTTTACAAAATGGGGAGAATGATTTTGAAAGTTTAAATAAAAAGGGAAGAAGGTTTTTGGGAAAAGAACTTTTGATTTATGCATGTTTCTCTCACCTCGTTGATGCATATATATTTGTTTAGTTTTATACTCTTCATTGAATATCTTGTTGTTTATTGTTATGCATGAGTTAAGGGAGAGCTTCTATGAAGCTTGACTTTAATCCATGCATATATAACTCTACGAGTTTTGTCATCATCAAAAAGGGGGAGATTGTTGACCCAAAGGTCCATCACTCTAGTTTTGATGATGATTAACTCATGTAGTTATAGTACTAATGATCTTGTATTTAATTAGTCTCAGATTTTTTTATCAAGATCTTAGTAGGTGTTTAGCTTCAACAAAGGATTTCAAGTCAAGTTTTGGAGCTAGCATGTGTTGATTCAAGAACTTGTGCATCAAGACCACATCAAGTACTCAAGAGGAGTCTAGCTCATTGGGTTAAGGTTTTGGACCAAGTCAAGAAGGAGAAGAAGATTTTCAAGTGAAGACCTTCAAGAGAAGACTTGTTTCTAGATTTATTTTTTAGTAAGATTTTATTTTTAGATAAAATGTAAAGGATAGATTAGTTGATGGATTGCTCAAGTACATATACACTCACACACAAGATTTATATGTGTTTTCATAAAAGAGTTTTCATTTTGAAAAAAATACCGTTTTGATTTTTGGAGTTTCATATATACATGTGTTTTAACCAAAACAATTTTAAAGCTTAATGTCAAAAATATAGATATTTCATCATATATGTGCAGTGGATCACATCCATACACACTAAGCTTCAAAAGTGTTTAAAATATCTTGTTTTTGTATTTAGAGAAGTTTTGAAAAATTCATTTGGAAAAATACAGATTTTTGTTTAAGGCAAAACTTTCATATTACAAAAATAGTTCAAAATGTTTGAAACATGTTTTGATTTTTACTTAAACATGTTGTATATCAAAGTTTATTACTGAACTTATTTTTGTAGATTTTTAGAGAATTTATAGGATTTTATTGAAGTAAAAAGACCAAGTTTTTAAATCCCTAAAACTGTTTTCTGGCCTTCTGCCGGTTGACCGTCAGAGAACTTCTGCTCTCTGAAAATGGCCCGGTCGACCGGACGGTCGACCGCTAGGCCATTGCCCAGTTGGCGGTAGACTGGGCGGTCGACCGAACTTCCCAACGGGTCGACTGGGCGGTCGACCTACAGCAGTCTGAACTGCTGATTTGGACCCCAACGGCTAGTTTTTAGATGCCTATAAATTGGGGCTCCCTTGGACTGTTTTCTACAAGATTTCAAGAGAGTTTTTGGGCTAGTTTTTCCTACCTATATCAGTGGTTTTATCCTCATGTTTTAGAGCCAATATTTCCAAATCAAAAGGAGAGTTTATCACGAGTTTTCAAAAGTGATTTCTTCAGTTTTTCACCACCAATTCAATCCTTATTTTTCTCACACATACTTGAGCTTTCCATTGCTAAATCCAACCATAGGAGAGTTGTTGTGAGAGTTGTTTTAGGTGATCAAAGTGTTTAGATCACCAAAGTGTTTATTCTTGTATTTGAGGAGGCGGACTTGCGGGTTCGCGTTGTTTCGAGTTCTAGTGAGAGCTCGGTGTAGAGGTGCGACCTCGGTAAGCTTGCGTGCTTGCATGTGTAGTTCTTACAGGAACAAGAGAGGGACTAGAGAGTCCAAAGGAGTTCTAGTGTGAACTCGCTTGTAGGTGTTGTGGCACCGAGTGATCCAGTGGGATCGTTTTTAGTAGAAATCCTTCATAGTGTTGAAGGCGGGGACGTAGAGCAAGGGTGCTCGAACCTCGAAACAAATATCTCGTGTTTGCGATTGCTCTCTCTCTATCTCTCACTTGTGTTTATATCTTGCATGCTTACATTGGCTTTATCTTTACTTGCTTGATATATTTGTGCTTATATTGTTATATACTTGGGGATTGTTTGCTCACACTTGTATTCAACCAAGAGAGCCATGGCGGCACCTCAACTCTTATCTAGAGGAATCTTGAGGAGTTAGTTCAGAGCCCTTCACGGGGAATCCGGCTACACTCTTAGGTTATACTTGGTGTGTTGTGCATAATAGTTTTTAATTTGCATAATTAGTTTTAATTTCGCATTAATTCACCATTAGATTAGCTAGTCACCTATTCACCCCCCTCTAGGTGATTACAAAACAACTTCTCGAGGTCAACCCATGTCTTGATAGAGCAAGTAAGAAGCTTCATGAACCATTCAAAGGCTACCCCTTTGAGGGTGCCAATGAGAAAATGAGTCATGATAGTATCATTCGATACTACATTCTCAGTTTCGGATTTGAGTAGTATATATGCTGGTTCAGTGACCCTTTACCATCGAAGGTGTGTAGGTTCAATGCCTTAAACTTGGGAGGATAGCAAGCAACATCTCATTCGATCGGATATGGTCGGATTATTCCTGCTTCTTGAAGGTTGCTTCGATTAGCAGTAGCTTCTAAGCATTTCTCAAGTTCATTCAACTTTTTGGAGTGATTATTCCCATTTTATGAATTTCCCTCCTCTTTAAATAAAGACTTTGGGGGTTCAAAATTTGAGTTATTTTCACTCTCAGTCCTTTCGAATGTAGAGTTCTCACCCTTTTTCTCTTTGCCCTTACAGAAAAATCGTTCGATTTCGGCTTCTTCATCTTCTTCTTAAGCAATTGGGCTAACATCTGCTTAAGAGTATCTATAGATTCTTGCTAAGCTCGAATCATATCGAACTGCTCTATAACCGCTTGATCACCTCTTCGGGAGTGCCTGCTATGTATGTGAATGCCACTTTTCTCTATGAAAAAGTTAGACACCTGGGATCCCACAATGGCGGAATGCACCTCGCTTACTTCAATTCCCCTGACCAGGGCACTATAGTTCAGCAGTGCGATTGCACCTGTCCGGATGCGAGTGTGCTAGTACGCTCTTTCTGGTTCGTTTCTCTTAAACCAGAAGAAGGTCCATTATCAAATTCGTCCGAGCTGACGGCCGGCTGCTTCCCCTTATACTTGCTTGGCATGGTGCTTGGATCCATAATGTTTGAAGTTACCTCGTACTCCACATCGGAGAAGGTTCTCTTCCTGCGAGAGCGGCGCCTCTTGGCTGAGTTGGAGGTCGGGGACACTGAAAGCCGATTGAATACCGACGACTTGCTCATATGAGAGCGACAGTGGCATTCTGAGAGTACTGCCGTGATGAGCCATTCATAACCATTGGGGAGTGATTTGATGGACACTCTTCTTCATTATCAAGTAGTCCCTTATATCCGTTGTAGGGTATTTGAAGAACCAGCCTCGACCCATGTGGTGAGGGCTTTCAAGTTCAGCATTCTTCTTGGCCTTTGGAGGCTGGATGCAGACCTCGTGTGTCTGTGATGAGACGCGGAGGTCGTGTGTTGTCTGTGTCAGCTCCTGAACATGGGTAAGAAAAAATGCGGACCTCGCGTGCTGGCGAACGTGAGTCTCATGTTCACGTTTTGGTACAGCAACATGTTGGATGCAGGTCTCGCGTCTTGGCAACGAAACACAGACCTCACGCCTTGGTGCTGAGACGCGCGTCTGTTAGATGTGGGTCTCAGCCCCTGCTTAAGAAACACGGGTTGGGCCTCGCGTACACAGAAACACAGGAGACTCGCGTTTGGTGCTAGTGGTACAGATTACATCTGCAGCCTCTTCTACTTGCTGACGACGAGCGTACACCTTTGTTGACGATCAGCATTTCCGTTGATTCGCAGATGTTGTTGGGAACCCCCGACACCTAGAATTGGTAAGGCCTCAAGAGAAGAATAGCTGTGAGATTAGTCGCCGCCGCGATCTTGACCATGGGTAATGGCGTGAGTCTCTTAAGAGGCATTAACGCGAACTATGTCAACTCTACGGTAAGCTGTTGAAGCCTTAAGAGAGTTCAAATCGTTTGCACGGCTAACTTCCGAAGAAGTTCTTCTTTGAGAAGTTTCCGAAGAGACTTGAGAGCGGGTCTTCATAGGGACCTTGCGGTAGTGCCGCGGGCCTTGGGGATAACAGAGCCTGAGAAAAGAAGCTTCTCATACTTCTCTTGGTCGAATTTGATGACGAGCGATTCGACCATCGATCCAAGAAGCTTGATGTCGGCTTGCACTACGACCTTCTCATCGGTTGAGAAAACTGTCTTAGCGGAGTCGCCATCTTTATGTTTTGGTCGAAAATGTGTTTGTTGCAAATATTTTTTAATGAATGAATATTACAACAAAACAACTCTCGATCACAAAAGAGAAGAGGGTTTGAGTGGATCTCCTTTTTGTTTAGTGTCAGGTTTTTTGTGCAGTGATGGAAGATGATTCTTTCCTTTCGTTGACTGGCCAATTGAAAGTTTCTCTTTTGGATCTTCTCTTCGAGTCACTGGTGAAGTGCACAGCTTTTATTAGTGATTGAATATCCAAGAGATTTTATAACTTGTACTCAGCAAGTTTTAAGAAAAGAGTTGAACTCTCTAGGCTTCAAGAACTTCAAAGACTGAACTTTGCTCTGGATAATTGGAATCTCCTCAATTGAAATTTGAACCTCTTTGATTGAGATTTTCCTCCCCACCCTTTCTTCATAACTTTTATAGCTATTTATAGGGGTTCTCGGGGGTAAAATTGTCTACTAAAATCCCTCCATAATGGAGATTAATAGCCTCATTACGTTGGTATTAATTGACCCAGTAAGGGCTGGTAGTTATAACAAAAACGTGACCCTCGTGGGCTCAGTTTTGTTGTTGAAACATGGAGCTTGCATGCTTGCGTTTGAGTTGAAACGTGTAATTGACTGAGATCCGCGTTTGAGTTAGAATGCGGTGCTGGCTGAGGTTCGCATTTGAGTTGGAATGCAGAGCTGGCTGCAGTCAGTGCTTGTAGTTGGAACGCGGAGCTGGCCGAGGTTCGCGTTTGCAGTTGGATATGTGGTCCGCGTTTTATATTGAAACGTGACCTTTGTGTTGGAATGAGGTTCACATCCAAGGACTTGTCTTCAGTAATTTTAAGACAACATACAACTTCAATATAAAAAATCGAGCTTTTAACATTTGTTAACAAATGACCGACAAAAAAAAAACATATACAAGTAAATTCACATTTGCAATTTGGAACTACTCATATTAATTTTTGTGCCCACTATAATATAAAATGTCGAGTTTTTAATGTCGTTTAATAAATAACCGACGCGAAAATACTACACAAGCCACAGTTAGAACCACTAAGTAATAATTTATCTAGTAAACAAATAACTTAGGACCACTAATAATACACCCTAATATTAAGCACAATAAAGTCAATTGAAGGAATTTTAAAAAAAATGTGGTGATTACCTCGAAGCCGCGGGGAAGGAGAGCTTGTTCATGGGTGGAGATATCAACGTGATGAGGAGATTAGGGCGGCGACGACGTGGTAGATCATGCCGAAGGCGGATAGAACAGGGCAGCGAACGCTCTTTCGTAGCCGGAGGGAGACGATGACGAGAGCCTCGAAGGTGGGGGATTTTCGAGAGACGAGATAAAGACGCGCGGAAGGGAAGAGAACAAGGCGGCAAGGACCTCTTTTCGGTGAGGACAAGGGCAACTAGGGGGAGAACGCGTCGGCGAGGGCGGGGAGAAGGATGGAGAGGGGTTCGTGGTTGGAGAGAGAAGCAGTTACAGCAAGGAAGGTGGCGAGGGACTCGTTGCAGCGAGGTTAAGGGCGACGAGGGGGAGATCTAGACGGTAGAGGGCGACGAAGGGGGATTTCTGGGCAATAGCGGGCGACGAAGGGGGGAGATTTGGGCGACGCAAGGGGGATAGCAATAGAATTAGGGCTTTGAGTGGCGGGTGGTTCGGGGTTATTAGGACGCACACTTTTAGCGTCGGTTCCTCATCAACACTGGCGCAAAAAGTCAACTTTTCTGTCGATTCTTATGAGGAATCGATGCGAAAAGTCGGGCTGGGTTAAAAGTCGTGGGCCTGACTTTTCGCGTCGGTTTCTCATCAGAATCGACACGAAAGAGCTTGGTTTTCGCGTTGGTTCTTTTACCGAATTGACGCGAAAACTAAGCCAACTATAATTATTGACTACAACCAAAAAAATGTGGGACCCACATTAATCATTTAGCGTCAGTTAATTTTATAACCGACACAAAAAGTGGGCCCCACATGTGACCACAGTCTCAGCTAATTACGAGATTGCCAACACCCCATATATAACATTATTTACTAAAACGACATTGTAAGTGCCGTCGCTTTTTCCTACATTGGTAGTAGTGTGTGAGCGTACATATAATAAGAATTTCAGTGTGACCATCAAGACTTGAACATGTGACCTCCAATAACTTAAATTTATAAGTTACCTCTTAAGTTAGAGATAAACAATAATTTATGCTAGCAACAATAATCTAAAAGGAAGAGATTATATACAAAAAAGTTACAGGCTGTATATATTATTCAATTGTTTTATAAAATCTAATGCGAGGGTCCGCTCACACTGAACTGTGTTTGAGTCCGCTCGTGAATGTCACTTCAATTTATTCAACTATCAAAATATAAATGATAGAATACATATGGACAATGATATCTTCAATCCTTAAAATCAATCATGCATATTTCATGCACGCACCATCTCCTTTCAGTTCTCAACAACTCCACGCTCCCAAAATTGTAAAACAATCAAGTAGAACACTATCTCCGTTATTATCGTCACCTCTTCAGCTCGTAGTAAAGCTAAGCTCCACCGCTGCCTTTAATTTGGGCACGATATTTTTGCGCTTTAGTTTTTGTGAGCCCGAAGCTCACAATGATATAGTCTTTTTGGCTCCTTACGTGAACCTAAAGATTCTTGTCGCACAAAGATTTGATGCTGGTGATTGTGATCACTCGGTAAAAAGTCGTAAACTGTGATTGATAAGAGACCACGATGAATGGGAGCTAGTTTCGTCTTGATCCTAGGGTTTTAGTAGGAGCGACAAATGTTAAGGGACAAGTGGATTACTTTGCTTTGGTGAGAATATTTGAGCTGTTAAGCACCAACAGCTAACAGCTTTTTCCACAAATGAGATGCTAACTTGTGAAGGCTGGTTCAATTGGAAAAGAGTTTGATTATTACATAATAGGACAATTCAATGATCAACATCGAGTCAGGCTCAATATATGCATCATTTATTGGTTACATTATCCATCAATTTCAAGAGTGGAGCCCTATTCTTCATGTCAAAGAAAATCCCTAATAAGTTTTTCAATGAATCAACCAGATGTTAAAGTATCACGGTCATTTAGCTTACGAACTGAAACCCAAGACATCACTGAGAGCAGTGGTCCATGGCTTGAGCTCGACACAGTTTAAGCTGTTTTGTTACCAATAGCTAAACCTACAATGTGGACGCAGACATGGCAACTAAAACTATCCTACACAAGCTAAGACTCCTTGTCGATGACTGCCGGGCCAAATCGACCACCGCAAGAGGGCGTGGGAAGAAACAAGCGAGAGTACCCCACAAGATCGCACGATGCTCGGACGCCCTTTATTGCAGTGTGAGCTGGATGGAGGACGATGATGGACCACAATGTCTGTAGGCTTCGAGTCTGATTATTACCACTTACTCTGTTGCCATTCTTTCTTGAGACCAATTGCTGTGAAATGAAAAATGCTGAATGGACTATTTTATAGGACTCGACTTGAGTCCCTGAAACACACATGCCACCTAAAAACTATCTATTTAGAATGAAGTAAACATCAAGCTTTGGAATCTATGCTGCATTTGGGCTCTCCTACCAACTCTTAACCTAAAGGCCATCTCCATCATGCTCAACTAGAAGAAACAAGCACATTGAAGCAACAGCTCAATTACAAAATCTACATGCCATTTTTAGGAGTAGGATCTCAAGGCTCTCCTTGTCTCACGTGATTCTGTCTGGCCCTCACGTGGGGGGAGCCTAGTGGGCCCCTTAGCTTGGATTTGCTGTTTGCTGTCTGGAACTAGACAGCAGTCTGTTCTCCGAACTGCCGTTGCAGCTGGGGCCACTGCCTTTTCACTTTATCGAATCACATCAGATGCCTGCGTCTGCTACTGCTCCTGCAGAACTCGTAAATTAACGACTCCGCCCTTAGTGGGTCCCACTCGTTCTTGGGATTTATTAGCTAGTCTCTGTTAAACTAAAGAACCAGCAGCTGAACACGACCACGCATGCATTTGCGTTATTTGCAGACGGCCCCCTATTTTTCAAACTTGGATCGAGAGAGAGATGCGGAGAGAGGACCGTTCCTCGACTCTCGTGTTCCCTCTCTCTCTTCAACATAGCTTCCCCCTTTCTCTCTCTCTCTCTCTCTCTCTAAAACTCACTCCAAGTTTTCTAGACAGAGAAAGCTCAATGCTTGAGACCACAATCAAGAAGAAGAACTAGAGAGAGAGAGAGAGAGAGAGAGAGAGCAGAGAGCAGAGAGCTGAGCAATGGTGGCGGGAAAAGTGAAGGCGGCGATGGGGTTCCAGAAGAGCCCGGCGACGCCAAAGCACGAGCTCCCGCGGCGGTCGTCGTCGTCGTCATCTTCGATGACTCCGGGCTCGAACAAGGCCCCTCCGTCAACAAACTCCAAGTCCAACACCACCGTCTTCTCGCGGTCCTTTGGCGTCTACTTCCCTCGCTCCTCCGCCCAGGTCCAGCCTCGGCCGCCGGACGTCGCCGAGCTGCTCAAGCTCCTTGAGGAGCTCCAGGAGAGGGAGTCTCGCCACCGTACCGAGCTTCTAGAGCACAAGCTGCTCAAAGAGACGGTAGCCATTGTTCCGTTCCTCGAAAAGGAGCTATCTTTGAAGAACGACGAGCTCGATCGGTGTAAGAAGAGGATCCAGAGCTTGGAATCGAAGATCGAGAGGAAGGAAGATGAAGAGAGGAAAAAAGATGAGAGGATTAAACGATTGGAGGCCGAGATTGAGGAGATGAAGAGGGGCAGTGAATCAAGGAGGATAACAGGGGAGATAGTCGACGATTACTCGTCGTCGCAGAGGTTTCAGGGGCTGATCGACGCGTCGGAGAAGTCGAATCTGTTTAAAAACTTGAGAAAATGTATGAAATCGACTGACATTGCGCCGAATCAGCAGCAGCAGCAGAAGCTTGAGGCCTCAGAGAAGACGGATCATGAAGAAGTAGATGTAGTGGAGACAGAGGAGAAGAAGGAGATCTCGAAGACAACGAAAGCACCTCGGATCCCAAAACCACCGCCGTTGCCTTCAGCTCCATCGAGATCTTCTTCGTCTTCAAGCTCGAGCTTTTCGTCTTCTTCTTCTTCTTCTTCTTCAGCTGAGACCAGCACGGCGAGCAATCGCAGCAAGGCTCCGGACTTATCGGCAATACCGCCGCCGGATGGCGGCAATCGGAGAGCCCCAGCGGCGCCTCCGCCTCCGCCGCCACCGCCGCCGGCGAAGGGGATGAGGTTGGCGGCAAACAGCGTGAGGCGCGTGCCGGAGGTGGTGGAGTTCTACCACTCATTAATGCGGAGGGATTCGAAGCGGGAGTCGGGCGGTGGAGTTCCGGACCAGCCGTCGGCGGCGAACACTCGGAACATGATCGGCGAGATCGAGAACCGGTCCGCTCACCTCCTGGCTGTAAGTCCCGTCATCGCCCGAAAATGACCAAATTGGGCTTGGTGATTTTGTTCTTTGTGTCAGTGCCGGGGTTAGGGGTAAAATGCAAATAAATTTTCGAAAGCCGGACCTGATATTAATTTGTCCCCTGCAGATTAAAACCGACGTCGAGACGCAGGGCGACTTCATCCGCCTCCTAATAAAAGAGGTGAACAGCGCGGCCTTCACCAACATTGAAGACCTTGTCGCCTTCGTCAAATGGCTCGACGACGAGCTTTCCTACCTCGTAAATTCTCACCACCCTCATCTCTCTCCTCAATTTTCCCTCTGCGTCACTCAAATTTCACAAAAAAATGTCAACTTTTTTGGGTTCAGGTGGACGAGCGGGCGGTGCTGAAGCACTTCGACTGGCCAGAGCACAAGGCCGACGCGATGCGAGAGGCCGCGTTCGGCTACTACGACCTGAAGAAGCTCGAGATGGAGGCTGCCACGTTCCGCGATGACCGGCGGCAGCCCTGCTCTTCTGCTCTCAAGAAGATGCAGGCCTTATTAGAGAAGTAATTAATTTTGACTTGGGATTTATTAATAAAGCCTTTAAATCTCATGTATTTAATTGCAAATGTGGATTGCATTTTTCGAATAGATTGGAGCACGGAGTGTATAACTTGTCGCGGGTGAGAGAAGGCACGATGAAGAAGTACAAAGGATTCCAGATCCCTTGGGAGTGGATGTTAGAGACTGGGTTCGTCTGCCAGGTGCTCGATGAAATGCCTCTCTTTTTAAATTCTCATTAAACTATGATTAATCTACAGTTACTTTGTTAGTTAAGTATTGTGCTATAGTAAGTCCTTGTTACAAGCTGACAAAGCAACGGCTATTTGCTGCTGCACGCGCGCACGTGGATTCAGGGAGGTTTTGGGTCCATGGCTTATTTTTGTTTTGCTGTGCATTGACGCTACTTGTTAGCATGGGAACACATGCAGATTTTGGTCTTGGATGTTGCGAAGACATGGAGGTCGACGTTTTTGTTTAATTTTTTCCCCCAGCTACTAAAGTCTCGGTCTTTTGCTTTCTGGTCTCTGCGTATAGGCAGTGTCAAATGGTAAGGTTGTACGTTTGCTGTTGGGTGCTTGCTGTAGAAGTGGTTTTTTTGTCGGTGGGATGGTTTTACTGAGCTCTGGAGCATTAGTTTTTCCCTAATGGATTTACTCTCAACTGTAGTTTTTGGGTTTTGACTGATGGCATTAGACCATCTCCAACCCAACGCTCCATTTTGGAGCGTACTTTCGCTCCAAAATGGAGCGTTCACTAAAACTCTCTCCAACCCATCACTCCATTTTCCACTCCAAATGGAATATTCCCTACATATTTTATTATTTTTATTTTATTATTGTATCAAATTTTATTATCAACATATTATGTGATAATTTAAGTAAATTGGGTTATATTATTAAAATAGTTTAAAATGTATTAAACTTTTTAATAATATTATATAATATTTAATATTTAACTTTAATAATCAATTAATATTTTTATTTATGAAATTAAGAAATTACTTTTTAATTCTACTATATTCAATTATAACAACTATGAAAATTTTAATAATATATTTAATTTTTAAATTAATAGAACTATTTTTCATTTAATTTATATAAAACAATATAAACACTAGACAATTGTACGAACGAGGTGAATCATAAATACAAAAGGAATTTACTTTACACTACGATTTTGCTAATGCACGACAAATTACAAATTTAAGCATAAAACAATTATTAACAATGAACAACACAGTCCAAACTTAAAATATAAAATAACATAATATTACAATATACTAGTCATCTGAATTTATAAAATTCTCCCACAAATGCTCTATCAATGCATTACGAAGTTCAAAATGAGCATCTTTGTTCTTGATTTGTCTGTGTCGGGCAAGAAATTATTCGATCTGGAAACTTTCGTCTGTCACCCGTTCAACTTGCGGATCTGGAGCTTCCACTGCATCCATAATTGGTGCAGTCAAATCACGTTCATCTTCAATTATCATATTATGCAAGATAATACATGTTGTCATTATATCATGAAGCATTTCTTTTCTCCAAAAACGTGCTGGTCCTGCAATAATAGCGAAACGTGATTGCAAAACTCCAAATGCACGCTCTACATCCTTTCGGCATGACTCATGGCTCGTTGCAAAGAACTTTCTTTTTCGACCACGCGGCTCATGAATTGTTTGAACAATAGTGGCCCATTTTGGATATATAGCATCAGCCAAATAATAACCCATATTATATTCCTTTCCTTGAATAACATAATTAACAGGAGGAGCAGTACCTTGAGCAAGATTGAAAAGCAAATGAGATGATTCTAACACATTAATATCATTATTTGCACCTGGCATACCAAAATATGCATGCCATATCCAGAGATCATAATCAGCTACTGCTTCTAGAATAATAGTTGGTGACCTTGAGCGTCCGCTATACTGTCCAGCCCAAGCTGTCGGGCAGTTTTTCCACTTCCAATGCATACAATCCAAACTACCAAGCATTCCAGGAAATCCACGTTGCTGACCAATATGAAGTAGCCTTGAAATATCGTTTGCGTTTGGTGATCTAAGATATTGTTCTGCAAAAATCTCAACAACAGCACGACAAAACCTTTTTAAGCTTTCAATCGCAGTTGACTCGCCAATTTTAACGTACTCATCGGTAGCATCTGCTGGGAGTCCATATGCTAATATCCGAAACACGGCAGTTGTTTTTTGCAGTGTTGATAATCCAGCTCTGCCAAGTCCATCACGTCGTTGTTTGAAGTAGTGATCATGATCTGCAACTGCATTAACAATACGAAGGAAAAGAGGTCGAGACATTCGATACCTTCGACGAAACATATCGGCATTGAATCGTGGATTACTGCTAAAGTAATCATCATACAAATTGTTATCAGCAGCTTCACGATCACGATTGATGACTATATGACCTGGGATGGAGCCACCGTGAATAGATTGACTTCTTCTCATGTTGATACCATGTGCTATTATCATATTGTTGTTTCTGATCATACGTGATATGGTGGTATCATCAGTGTTGTTGGCGACATTCCACAATTCGGACTCCTCCTCTTCTGATGAATATGCATTATTCGCTCCAACATTGTAACTCATTGTGAATAAAAATGAGTGGAGACTAATTTTAGAAAGAGATATATCTATTGGTGTTTTGAATAATATGAGATGAAGCATGTCATTTATATAAGGTGACAATGATGTAGAATATTGAGGACACAAGCACAAGAGGACGACTCAGACATAAATTGAAGAAGACAGGGAATCTCTGTCATGTTCGTATTGATATCTCAATGTCGGTACTGTCATGTTCATATTTGACAACACAAGCACAAGAGGACGACTCAGACATAAATTGAAGAAGACAGGGAATCTCTGTCGTGTTCGTATTGATATCTCAATGTCGGTGCTGTCATGTTCATATTTGACAACACAATCACAAGAGGACGACTCAGACATAAATTGAAGAAGACAGGGAATCTCTGTCGTTTTGTATTGATATCTCAATGTAGGTGCTGTCATGTTCATATTTGACAACACAAGCACAAGAGGACGACTCAGACATAAATTGAAGAAGACAGGGAATCTCTGTCGTTTCGTATTGATATCTCAATATCGGTGCTGTCATGTTCATATTTGACAATACAAAGCACCGTTTTCATTCATAAAGATGCAAAGATTTCTCCATTCTCTTCAACTCTTCTAAGTCTATCAAGTCTTCCAAACTTCTTCTAAAAGATGTCTATTCGAAATGCTGGTTACTCCATCCTCGAAGATGTTCTCCTTTCTCAGGTTTATATGGAGATTTCCCAAGATCCAATTACAGGTGCATATCAGTCTTCGAGCATGTTTTGGTCTCGAGTAACAGATAAGTATCACGAAGGAAAGCCTGATTGTTGGGTATCTCGGAGTGCTATATCTTTAGAGTGTCGGATGAAAATCATAGAGAAGGCCATCCGCAAGTTGAATGGATGTGTTAGACAAATAGAAAATCTAAATCCTAGCGGAGCTTCCGAACAAGACATTGTTAGTATTTCCTGCATTTCTTTATTATCGATTTATGTATGTCGATATTTAGCTTTTAATCTGTTTTTGTTTGTAGGTAGATCACGCAAAAAGGTTGCTCGCGCAAGATCCTAATTACAACAGAGGTTTCAAATTTGATCATGTATGGAATATTTTGAAGAATTTTGAAAAATTTGCAGATAATGTCCCTACAGCTCGACAAAGATCTCAGCAGCACACATCCTTAAATTATGTGTCCTCTGAATCTGAGAATCCGACACCGGAATTTCAAACACCAGAATCTCCTGGACTGTCATCATTCCCTACCCACTTAAATGATGTCCCCGCTGGCACCTCGTCATAACGGCCCAGTGGGGTGAAAAAGGCCAAGGCAAAGAGGAAAAATGACCGTGAATTTGATGATGTTGTCAGAAGGTTGAGTGACGATAATGTTAAACTCATGACGATGTTAGAACAATCTCGTGAAGATAAGCAGAAGCAAATGGAACTGCAGAAGCAAAATATTACGTTGCAAGAAGATAGGATTTTATGTCGAGATTTGAATTCTATTTCAAATCCAACTGTACGTGCTCATATGGAAGCTCGTCAACTTGAGATTTTAGAGAAAAGAGCAGCTGAGCGTCAACAACCGTTCTTTACAACCTTTGATTATTTGAACAATCCAAGTGGAAGTGGAAGCGGAGGCAATTTAGGAGACTATTAGATTATATTTTAGCTTATTTGAATATCTGCTTTATTTAATGTCTCTGCTATTATGTTACACGCTCTCTATGTTGTATTAGTTAAATTTATGTATTCGCAGCTATGTTATTGTATCTGTCAGTTTAATCAGCAATATATGTGACTTGTGTTTCGTTATAATTATCTTAATGTTGAATTATACGTGGTTCAGCTTGTAATAATTGTTAATTTTAAATTAGTAAATTTGACAATTTATAACTAAATAAAAAATATTAAATGAATATAAAATGCAATCTTAAAATTAAAAACTTAAGATATATTGAATTAAACAAAGCAAAAATTATAAATTTTAAAACTTAAAAAATAAAATAAAAAAATTAATAAATAACAGAAATATAAAAAATAAAATTTAAATTAAGCTTGCATTTTATATAAAACTAAAAACTAAACTTAAAAATCTAAACTTAAAAACAATAAATAATTTAAAATCTAAACTTAAAATCTAAACTAAACAAAAAAATCTAAACTTAAAAACTAAAAACTATAAACAAACTAAACTAAAAAAACAAAAAAAAAAGCATTCGCCAGATTTGGCGTGGTACTGTAGCACCCGGCATTTTGCGGGTGCCATTTTTTTAATTTTTTAATGCTTTTTTTTTGTTTTTTTAGTTTAGTTTGTTTATAGTTTTTAGTTATTAAGTTTAGATTTTTTGTTTAGTTTAGATTTTAAATTATTTATAGTTTTAAGTTTAGATTTTTAAGTTTAGTTTTTAGTTTTATATAAAATGCAAGCTTAATTTAAATTTTATTTTTTATATTTCTGTTATTTATAATTTTTTTATTTTATTTTTTTAAGTTTTTAAAATTTATAATTTTTGCTTTGTTTAATTCAATATATCTTATTAAGTTTTTAATTTTAAGATTGCATTTTATATTCATTTAATATTTTTTATTTAGTTATAAATTGTCAAATTTACTAATTTAAAATTAACAATTATTACAAGCTGAACCACGTATAATTCAACATTAAGATAATTATAACGAAACACAAGTCACATATATTGCTGATTAAACTGACAGATACAATAACATAGCTGCGAATACATAAATTTAACTAATACAACATAGAGAGCGTGGAACATAATAGCAGAGACATTAAATAAAGCAGATATTCAAATAAGCTAAAATATAATCTAATAGTCTCCTAAATTGCCTCCGCTTCCACTTCCACTTGGATTGTTCAAATAATCAAAGGTTGGAAAGAACGGTTGTTGACGCTCAGCTGCTCTTTTCTCTAAAATCTCAAGTTGACGAGCTTCCATATGAGCACGTACAGTTGGATTTGAAATAGAATTCAAATCTCGACATAAAATCCTATCTTCTTCCAACGTAATATTTTGCTTCTGCAGTTCCATTTGCTTTTGCCTATCTTCACGAGATTGTTCTAACATCGTCATGAGTTTAACATTATCGTCACTCAACCTTCTGACAACATCATCAAATTCACGGTCATTTTTCCTCTTTGCCTTGGCCTTTTTCACCCCACTGGGCCGTTGTGACGAGGTGCCAGCGGGGACATCATTTAAGTGGGTAGGGAATGATGACAGTCCCGGAGATTCTGATGTTTGAAATTCCGGTGTCGGATTCTCAGATTCAGAGGACACATAATTTGAGGATGTGTGCTGCTGAGATCTTTGTCGAGCTGTAGGGACATTATCTGCAAATTTTTCAAAATTCTTCAAAATATTCCATACATGATCAAATTTGAAACCTCTGTTGTAATTAGGATCTTGCGCGAGCAACCTTTTTGCGTGATCTACCTACAAACAAAAACAGATTAAAAGCTAAATATCGACATACATAAATCGATAATAAAGAAATGCAGGAAATACCAACAATGTCTTGTTCGGAAGCTCCGCTAGGATTTAGATTTTCTATTTGTCTAACACATCCATTCAACTTGCGGATGGCCTTCTCTATGATTTTCATCCGACACTCTAAAGATCTAGCACTCCGAGATACCCAACAATCAGGCTTTCCTTCGTGATACTTATCTGTTACTCGAGACCAAAACATGCTCGAAGACTGATATGCACCTGTAATTGGATCTTGGGAAATCTCCATATAAACCTGAGAAAGGAGAACATCTTTGGGGATGGAGTAACCAGCATTTCGAATAGACATCTTTTAGAAGAAGTTTGGAAGACTTGATAGACTTAGAAGAGTTGAAGAGAATGGAGAAATCTTTGCATCTTTATGAATGAAAACGGTGCTTTGTATTGTCAAATATGAACATGATAGCACCGACATTGAGATATCAATACGAAACGACAGAGATTCCCTGTCTTCTTCAATTTTTGTCTGAGTCGTCCTCTTGTGCTTGTGTTGTCAAATATGAACATGACAGCACCTACATTGAGATATCAATACAAAACGACAGAGATTCCCTGTCTTCTTCAATTTATGTCTGAGTCGTCCTCTTGTGCTTGTGTTGTCAAATATGAACATGATAGCACCGACATTGAGATATCAATACGAACACGACAGAGATTCCCTGTCTTATTCAATTTATGTCTGAGTCGTCCTCTTGTGCTTGTGTCCTCAATATTCTACATCATTGTCACCTCCTATATAAATAACATGCTTCATCTCATATTATTCAAAACACCAATAGATATATCTCTTTCTAAAATTAGTCTCCACTCATTTTTATTCACAATGAGTTACAATGTTGGAGCGAATAATGCATATTCATCAGAAGAGGAGGAGTCCGAATTGTGGAATGTCGCCAACAACACTGATGATACCACCATATCACGTATGATCAGAAACAACAATATGATAATAGCACATGGTATCAACATGAGAAGAAGTCAATCTATTCACGGTGGCTCCATCCCAGGTCATATAGTCATCAATCGTGATCGTGAAGCTGCTGATAACAATTTGTATGATGATTACTTTAGCAGTAATCCACGATTCAATGCCGATATGTTTCGTCGAAGGTATCGAATGTCTCGACCTCTTTTCCTTCGTATTGTTAATGCAGTTGCATATCATGATCACTACTTCAAACAACGACGTGATGGACTTGGCAGAGCTGGATTATCAACACTGCAAAAACAACTGCCGTGTTTCGGATATTAGCATATGGACTCCCAGCAGATGCTACCGATGAGTACGTTAAAATTGGCGAGTCAACTGCGATTGAAAGCTTATAAAGGTTTTGTCGTGCTGTTGTTGAGATTTTTGCAGAGCAATATCTTAGATCATCAAACGCAAACGATATTTCAAGGCTACTTCATATTGGTCAGCAACGTGGATTTCCTGGAATGCTTGGTAGTTTGGATTGTATGCATTGGAAGTGGAAAAACTGCCCGACAGCTTGGGCTGGACAGTATAGCGGACGCTCAAGGTCACCAACTATTATTCTAGAAGCAGTAGCTGATTATGATCTCTGGATATGGCATGCATATTTTGGTATGCCAGGTGCAAATAATGATTTTAATGTGTTAGAATCATCTCATTTGCTTTTCAATCTTGCTCAAGGTACTGCTCCTCCTGCTAATTATGTTATTCAAGGAAAGGAATATAATATGGGTTATTATTTGGCTGATGCTATATATCCAAAATGGGCCACTATTGTTCAAACAATTCATGAGCCGCGTGGTCGAAAAAGAAAGTTCTTTGCAACGAGCCATGAGTCATGCCGAAAGGATGTAGAGCGTGCATTTAGAGTTTTGCAATCACGTTTCGCTATTATTGCAGGACCAGCACGTTTTTGGAGAAAAGAAGTGTTTCATGATATAATGACAACATGTATTATCTTGCATAATATGATAATTGAAGATGAACGTGATTTGACCGCACCAATTATGGATGCAGTGGAAGCTCCAGATCCGCAAGTTGAACGGGTGACAGACGAAAGTTTCCAGATCGAACAATTTCTTGCCCGATACAGACAAATCAAGAACAAAGATGCTCATTTTGAACTTCGTAATGCATTGATAGAGCATTTGTGGGAGACTTTTACAAATTCAGATGACTAGTATATTGTAATATTATGTTATTTTATATTTTAAGTTTGGACTGTGTTGTTCATTGTTAATAATTGTTTTATGCTTAAATTTGTAATTTGTCGTGCATTAGTAAAATCGTAGTGTAAAATAAATTCCTTTTGTATTTATGATTCACCTCGTTCGTACAATTGTCTAGTGTTTATATTGTTTTATATAAATTAAATGAAAAATAGTTCTATTAATTTAAAAATTAAATATATTATTAAAATTTTCATAGTTGTTATAATTGAATATAGTAGAATTAAAAAGTAATTTCTTAATTTCATAAATAAAATATTAATTGATTATTAAAGTTAAATATTAAATATTATATAATATTATTAAAAAGTTTAATACATTTTAAACTATTTTAATAA
This sequence comes from Agave tequilana, assembly GCA_038442645.1. Classification (NCBI taxonomy): domain Eukaryota; kingdom Viridiplantae; phylum Streptophyta; class Magnoliopsida; order Asparagales; family Asparagaceae; genus Agave; species Agave tequilana. The sequence continues at coordinate 68,004 of JAVJIF010015401.1, forward strand.
TATAACCCAATTTACTTAAATTATCACATAATATGTTGATAATAAAAATTTGGTATAATAATAAAAATAAAAATAATAAAATATGTAGGGAATATTCCATTTGGAGTGGAAAATGGAGTGATGGGTTGGAGAGAGTTTTAGTGAACGCTCCATTTTGGAGCGAAAGTATGCTCCAAAATGGAGCGTTGGGTTGGAGATGGTCTTAGCAATTTTACAAGACACAGACAAATCTTGTGTGGGTGGCTAACTCATCATAAAATAGCAGGCGGGTGGGCACTGGATCAGTGTCAAGTACCCATCACAGCTCAAATCCCAAAGCAAGTTTTTAGGCACAGATATTGTGTTTTGAGATTCATGCTAGATGGGCACTTAACCAACACTTATTGTATTAAAAAACTTATCATTGGTTGATCATTGGCACAAGATTTTTCACCCAGAAAATTGCCCCCAGTGTCTTTTTTTTTTGAGGTGCTAAATAAGATTAATGTTGTGAAAACTCTTACTTTCAACACTAACTTTTAACGCTCAAGATTCATCACTTCATGTATTTACTTTGATGTGATGAGTTTTAGGTATTAAAAGTGGATGTTGAAAGTGAGTGGGTTGAAACTAGGGTATGAAGAATTATCTTAAAAATAAAGGAGATTATTTCTAATTTTGTCGGGGATGATAAGATGAATCTTGGATGTGATTTTTGGATGTTGGATGTGTTAGTGCTTGGAGTGCCTCATATTCATTAGAGAAAAATCAAGGATCAGGTTGAGGTGTTACAAACTTCAGAAATAGGCTTTGTGCATGTTGATTAGTCGACTAATAGGTATTATTAGTAGACTAGGTTCTGTACTAGTCAACTAGTATTGGGTATAGTCGACTAGACCATGCAACAGAGTTCTGATAGTTTCCAAATACGGTTCTGTTTTCAATTTGGATTGGATCCGGGTTTCCTTTTTTCTTTGAGGCGGTACTGATTGGATTGTTGAAGTTTGTGTTAGATTAAGATCATCCTAGGTGCGTATATAAACCCCTTGGGGGTGACCTTTTAGAGGCATGTCAAGAATTCAAGAGAAATTCAGATTTTCACCATTGAGAATTGTGAGAGAGATCTTCTTGTAACTTTTGTATTTTCTTCTCTGTTTTCAGTAAATATTCTCTCCTCCTTGTGGATGTAGACACGTTACCGAACCACGTTAAATCTGCTGTTCTTTGATTGTGTGGTGATTTAGTCTCAATTGCTTGCCGGTGGTAGATCTTTTACGCTTCTGCTTCCACCGTCGAGTCTTTAACTTGGTGTTTCTCTATTTGATTGGTGACAAATCACAACAATTAGTATCAGAGCGATGGCTGCATTGGCTGGCAAGATGACAACGACAACTAAGTTCGAGGTGGAGAAATTTGACGGGAAGTCCAACTTCATGTTGTGAAAGATGTAACATTGTTGCTCATGAAGGAGGACACACAGAAGACCTTGCTTGGTATTGAGAAGAAGCCATCGAACATGGAGGATGATGAGTGAAACGACATCGAATTCCGCGCAAAGGCGATGATTATACTGTGCCTATCAGATGAAGTCATGGTTCACAGTCGCGGTCTCGGCTGCCAACTCGGCGAGCACTGAGACGGATCGGTCTCGGTGACTCGGATCGGTATCGGGCGATACGCGCAAAACGCTATATAGAAAGCTAAAAAATTCTGAAAAAATCACGATAAATTTTAAAAAAATGTAGACATCCACATTCATGTATCACATGTCCAAAATATATCACCTAGCACACTAAATTTAAAGCGAAAGTATAAATACACGCGTCGTCGGTAGAAGCATATCAAAATACATGAACAATATAGTAAATTGAACAAACTACATTCATAAATACATGCTAATGTAGTTATTTCCACATTGAATTGCGATGAGGCACAAAATTATCATCATATGCCGAATCGACCGAGTCAATTCCGATTCTCGGCCTAGTCAGTCTCCTCTGAGTTGAGTCGACCGACTCGTGACTCGGACTCGTCTCGGAGTGGGCCGAGACGGATACGACTCGGCCGACTCGTCTCCGACTCGGCCGAGTCTTTGAACCATGGATGAAGTCCTCTACAACATGATGAATGAGGAGACAACTACTGATCTTTAGTGTAGGCTGGAGAGCCTTTACATGATGAAGAGTTTGTCGAACAAGCTCTTCATGAAGAAACAGTTATAGGTATACCTATTCTACAATATCTCAATGCTTTTGATAGAATTTTAATCGACTTGTTGGCTCTTGAGGTTAAGATAGAAGAAGACAACTCTTCTGTTACTCTCTTCTCTTCCATCAAGTTATGACCACTTGGCGACCACCATCATGTATGGTAAGGAGACCTTAGAGTTAGAAGATCTCAGGCATATGCTCCAGAACAACGAGCTGATGAAGAAGATAGATTCTACGGAGGAGGCCTCAGGATTGGTTGTCAAGGGCCAGAGACGAAGATCAAAGAGTAGGAGGCCCAAAAGGGATCCAGAGGCTTCTAGCAATTTTTCTTGCTATTTTTGCAAGAAACCAAGGCACATCAAGAAGAATTGTATGAAATAAAAGGAGATGCTAAAGAGGAAAGGCGACAAGGATTCTAATGGGGCTAGTACCAGTGGAAAGTCAGATCAAGCCGAAGTTGTCGAAGAAGCAGATGAGGATTCATGTGAGGTCTTGACGGTTGAGTCAAGAAAAGGTAAATACTCAGATGTTTGATTACTTGACTCGGGGTGCACATACTACATGTGCCCAAAAAGAGAGGTTCAGTACTTACAAGCCTTATGATGGATGCCCTGTCTTAATGGGTAACGACGCCGTGTGCAAGACTGTTGGCATCGGCAACGTCCGTATGAGGATGTTTGATGCACAGGTTCGAACCCTCACGAACGTTCGACACGTTCCAGATTTAAAGAAGAATCTTATCTCATTGGGAGCTTTGGAAGCTCGAGAGTACAAGTTTTCTGGTCTAGATTGAGGAATCAAAGTTATCAAAGGCTCCATGACGATTCTCAAAGGAGAACGGACAACAAACTTGTACAAGTTGACAGAAATCATTATTGTTGGTGATGCTTCAGCAGCAATGGAGAATGAGGATACTACAAGACTTTGGCACACGCGTCTTGGACATATGAGCGAGCAAGGTCTTCAAGCCTACACAAAAGGAGTGCTCTACTAGGTATCAAATATTGTAAACTTGATATTTGTAAATTTTGCATTATGGGTAGGCAACGTAGAGTAGCTTTCTCTACATCATAGCACAAGACAAATGGCGTGCTAGATCTCGTACATATGGATGTGTGGGGGCCTTCGCCAGTAGCATCCATTGGGGGTGCTAGGTACTGTGTTACTTTCATAGATGATTTTTTAAGAAAAGTTTGTATATACTTCTTGAAGAAGTCAGAAGTATTTCAGAAGTTCAAGGAGTGAAAAACTATGGTGAAAAATCAGACGGGGTGGAAGGTAAAAATCTTGAGGTTCGATAATAGAGACGAGTATACCTCCAAAGAATTCAAAGATTACTTAGGAAGCAAGGGCATCGAACACCAGCTAAGTATTCCAGGGCGATTAGAACATAACGGAGTGGCAGAGCGAATGAATCAGACACATAGTGTGTCCGCAGTATCAGATTACAAGCTGACATGTCAGAAGGATATTGGGCAGAAGCAGTGGATCATGCGAGTTACCTGGTAAACAGGTCATCATCAACAGCTATTGATCTTCAGATCCCAGAGAAGATATGGCGATGAGAGTTTGTGGACTATTCAATCTTACTGATTTTCGTTTGCCCGGCCTATAGTTTGGTTGGTAGTTAGAAAAGGAAAAAATTGGAGTTCAAGTCTAAGAAGTGTATCTTCATCGGGTTCACCAAAAGAGTCGACGGTTTCAGACTTTGGGATACTTAGACAAGGAGTGCCTTTACCAGCAAAGATGTGATTTTTGATGAAGAATCAATATTACAAGAAAAATCAGAGATAGAGGATAAAGTGCAAGATGGAGCTTTAGACACTTCAGCAGACACTCAAGGATAGAGAGTTGAGTTCTCAGATAACCTTAAAATTCAGATGGAGATGAACAGGAGGCTACTTAAGAGTAACCTAGACCGTTGAGGAGTCAGTCAGAGTTACGGTGCCACAAGGTATGGTTGAGAAGATGATCATGTCTCATTCGCATTAGTAACAGAAATATGTGATCCTAGTAGTTACAGGGAAGCGATCGAGGCAGATGACCACAAGTGGATTACAGCCATGGAGCAGGAGATAGAGTCTTTAGATAGAAATCAAATATGAAAATTGTTAGATCTTTCAAAGGATTCCAAGACAATGGGTTGCAGATAAGTCTTTCGCAAGGAAGACAATGAGCAGTACAAGGAAAGGTTAGTTGTCAAGAGATATGCTCAGAAGGAGGATATTGACTACAATGAGATCTTCTCTCCTGCAGTCAAGCGTACATCTATTCGGATGTTATTGACGATAGTTGCTTAGTTTGATCTAGAGTTGGAACAGATTAATATTAAAATAACGTTTCTGCACGGTGAGCTGGAGGAGAAGATATACATGAAACAACTTGAAGGTTATATTCAGGAAGGCAAAGAAAACAAGGTTTGTCTTCTAAATAAGTTCCTTTATGGACTTAAGCAGTCTCCCAGGCAGTGGTATAAAAGGTTCGACTCTTTTATGATCAAGGCCAGATACAACCGATGTGAGTATGATAATTGTGTCTACTTCAAGCAGAATGATGATCCGATGACATATTTGCTGTTATATGTGGATGATATGCGGATTGCTGGGAGAAATAAGGCATACGTTCAGAAGCTTAAAGCTCAGCTCAAGAAAGAATTCGACATAAAGAATTTGAGAGAAGCCAAGAAGATCTTGGGTATGGAGATCACTCGAGACAGAAGCTAAGGCAGATTTTGGCTAACCCAGGAGAACTATGTTCTTAAGGTGTTGGAGACATTCAATATGGCAGAAGTAAGACCAGCCACCACTCATTTGGTAGGTCACTTCAAATTATCCTCCAAGCAGTATCCACAATCACCGGAAGAGGATGAGATATCTCGAGTACTATATGTTAGTGCGGTGGGATCACTCATGTATGTTATGGTCTGCACTAAGCTTGACTCAGCTTTTACAGTTAGTATAGTAAGTCGGTTCATATCAAATCCAGGAAAGTAACATTGGGAAGCAGTGAAGTGGGTGTTACGATATCTACGAGAGACTGAGAGACTAGGCTTAGTGTTTTAGAGATTAAGAAATGGAGAAGCGTAGGGTACTACAAGGCTATGTTGATTTAGATTATGGAGATCTTGATCAGCGAAGATCTATGATGGGTTGTATTCACAGTAGCTGAGTGCGTCATTAGTTGGAAGGCAGACTTGCAAGATACAGTTGCTCTTTCAACGATAAAGACGGAGTACATGGCTGCAGTTGAGGTATCAAAGGAAACTATGTGGTTGAGATGTTCAGTATCATGCAGGATTCAGTTCGGGTTCATTGCGACAATCAGAGTGCGATTCATCTCGTTAGGGATCACATGTATCACAAGCGGACGAAGCACATTGATGTGAGGTATCACAGGATACGTCAGTGGGTCGTGGATGATAAGGTGATCGATTTGATAAAGATCAGCAGGAAGAAGAATCCAGCGGATATGATGACGAAGACCATCCCAGTGGAGAAGTTCAGAGCATCTCTGAACTTCATCAAGATTCTTCAAAGGTAAAGTGGCGAACATGCTCTTGAGAGGGAGTCATGTGAAGTCACTGAAGGGGGAGAAAGCACGACGAATGAAGCAAAGGTCAATTTCTACGAAGGGACTCAATGAACATGAGTCAAGGTGGAGATTATTAGTATTTGGAGTGCCTCATATTCATTGGAGAACAATTAAGGATCAGGTGGAGGTGTTACAAGCTTCAAAAATCAAGCACGAACATGTACAGGCTCTGTGCATGTTGATTAGTCGACTAATAGGTGTTATTAGTCGCCTAGGTTCTGGGCTAGTCGACTAGTACTGGGTATAGTCGACTAGGCCCTGCTGAAAGTACACCTAGAGGGGGTGAATAGGTATAATGCTAATATAATGCGTCAGTGGGTCGTGGATGATAAGGTGATCGATTTGATAAAGATCAGCAGGAAGAAGAATCCAGCGGATATGATGACGAAGACCATCCCAGTGGAGAAGTTCAGAGCATCTCTGAACTTCATCAAGGTTCTTCAAAGGTAAAGTGGCGAACATGCTCTTGGGAGGGAGTCATGTGAAGTCACTGAAGGGGGAGAAAGCACGACGAATGAAGCAAAGGTCAATTTCTACGAAGGGACTCAATGAACATGAGTCAAGGGGAGATTATTAGTATTTGGAGTGCCTCATATTCATTGGAGAAGAATTAAGGATCAGGTGGAGGTGTTACAAGCTTCAAAAATCAAGCACGAACATGCTAATATAATGGTCAATAATGTGGAGATGCAATAATTATAAAATGATTGATGCAAACGGTCAACTCAAATTAAGAAGTAAAGCCGGATTTCTTATGAAGGTTCTAGAACTTCTCTATATTTCTCTAGACAATGAGTTGAGGTGCTCAATTGCCTTCTTGATTGAGAGAGTGAAAACTGACAAGTAAAGATGATGCTAGCAATGAATAACAAGTGCAAATGAAAGTAAACACAAGTATAAGTAATAGCAAGTAAAGAAGAGAGAAAGCAATCACAAACATAAGAGATTTGTTTCGAGTTTCAACCACAAAGCTCTACGTCTCCGCTTTCACTGCGTGAAGGATTTCCACTATCCACAGAGGATCTTTCCACAAAGTAGCCTCCATAAAGGAACAACAATGGTCTACACAAGACCGGAGTACATGACTCCAACTCTCAATCCTCTACAAAAGAGGTAGCATAAAGCCAATGAGGTTTACAAGCTCTTGGTGACCACAAAGATCACACTCTTTTTTACAACTTTCTATACTATATGATGAGGAGTGAGGCTCAAGGAGTTTGTGAGAGAAAATTCAGTTGAAATGATTAAATTTAAGAGCTGAAAACTTGCAAAAATTGGTTTTGAAATGAGAGCACTTGAAGCAAGAAAACTAGAAACTCTCTTGAATAAACTTGATTTTTAAAAATATATCCCAAAATTAAAAGATTTCTCTATTATTAATTCTCTCCAAATGAAGTATATATATAGGCAAGTGATAAACGCTGTTAGTATAGCTTATAGGTCACTAGGAAAGAGATTAGGTCCACAAAGGGAAACAATATTTGTTGGAGAATAAGTTAAAACCCCCCGATTTTAGAAACTAGTCGTTATTGTAGCTCTGACAGAACACCGGTCGACCTGTAGTTCAATTTTTTGAACTAATAGTTAACTTCGGTCGACCGCCTGGTCGACCGATCTTAACCGAGACAAAACAAGTATCAGTTAGTCGACCGCCCGGTCGACCGCTAGGTTTGCCGGTCGATTAGTCGGTCGCCCGACAAACGTGCACATCATGAACAAATTGGCCATGATGCCCGGTCGATCGGCGGTCTACCGACTTGGCCTAGAAAGGTGTTTTCAGGTATATTTTGAAATCAAACGCATTTTTAAATATTTTGTATTGCTTTGAAAAATGATTTGGTAATACATAGGCTATGGGATACATGATAGAAACATAATATATAAATTTAGAAAAAATATGGGACATGTATCAAATACCAAACTTTGTAGACTATCAAAACAGAAAAACTAGATGTGAAGACTTGTATTTTGAAAACTTGTATTCTTGTGTGTGACTTCTTAAGCATCAATTCTACATTCTATACTTTAAAACATTCTATTTTCTTACATATATTCTATATGTCTTCAAGCAATCTTTAAGAGGGCTTCTTCAAATACAAATCTTGATCGTCTAAACTCGAACCCTTAAGTGATCTTGAGCCTAAAGTACCTTCTTTTTGAGGAAGAACACACCAAAATGTCATTTGATCCTCAAATACTTAAAATACTTAAAACTTGATTAGTGCCGAATAATTTCATGTGGTTTGTAATCATTAAAACAAAACCAGAGTGTACCCTTGGGCTAACAATCTCTCCCTTTTTGATGATGACAAAACACACGTTATTTAGGATAAACAAATATGGAAAGCTTGAAAAGCTCTTCCTAAAATGATGCTTATCTATCAAGTGTCATCATACATGACTAAGGATATAGCAATGTCAAAACAAGTCATATGCATATAGGTATAGATATGAATTATGAAATACTATGCATATACGAATCAACCTCCATCCATGCCTCCAACCACCAAATAATAATAAGTATGCAAAATAAAGAAAAACAAAGCATACAAACATGAATTAGAGGTAATCATAAATTGCTAAATCTCATAAATCCTTCATTAAATTCATAATAACTCATAAAATCTTCTCTCCCTTTTTGTCATATATTAAAAGGGATACAAAATCCAAATTGAAAGTGATCTATTAATAAAGATAAACAAAAATACCAATAAAACAAAAATCATGAATCTATAATGCAAATATTTAATTCACCACAAATGAAAGAAAATCTATTAAAATCAAGTCGTTTAGTAAAGATGTCCGCTAATTGAAAATCAGTAGAAACATAATCAATCTCAATATCTCCTTTCTCATAAAGATCTCTAAGAAAATGATATTTAATCTCTATGTGTTTGGTCTATTATATTGATTTGTATTCTTGGTCACATGAATGGTACTAGTCTTATTACAAAGTATTTTAATATGGTCAAAATGCAAATCATAATCAAGGAGAGTATGTTTTATCCAAAGAACTTGCGCACAACAAGCTCCGACCGCAACATTCTCCGCCTCAGCGGTTGAGAGGGCTACGAAATTTTGTTTCTTAGAAGACCAAAAAATGAGACAATTTCTTTGAAATTGACAAGTTCCACTAGTGCTCTGCCTATTCACTCTACAACCGCCATAGTCGGTATCCGAATAACTCGTTATTGCAAATTGTCCGATTTTCGGATACCACAAGTCCATTCCAATAGTGCCCTTAAGATATCTAATAATGCGTTTTACGGCAATCAAGTGAGACTCTTTAAAATAAGATTGAAATGTAGCACAAAGACACACTAAACATAATATCCGTCAAGTAAAGCAAACTATCAATCATGTTATGATAGAGTTTAATGTCAACGTTTTTACCTTGTTCATCCTTGTCAAGCTTAGTTGTGGTAGCCATGAGAGTCTTGCTAATCTTCGCATTTTCAAGCCCAAATTTTGTGATAAACTCTCTTTTATACTTGACTTGATTGTTAAAGATCCCATCACCCTTTTGTTTGATTTGAAATCTAAGAAAATAGTTAAGCTCTCCCATCATACTCATTTCAAACTCTTCATGCATGGATTCAAAATCCTTACAAAGCTTTTCATTAGTAGATTCAAAAATGATATTATCAATATATATTTGCACTATCAAGATATCATTATCTACATGCTTTGTAAATAAAGTAGTGTCAACTTTGTCTTTAATAAAATTATTTAAAACAAGATAATTACTCAATCTTTTATACCAAGCTCTTGGAGCTTGTTTTAAACCATATAAAACTTATCAAGTTTAAAAACAAAATCCAGATGTGTAGGATTAATAAACCCGGGGGGTTGTTCAACATATACCTACTCAATAAACCCATTTAAAAATGCACTTTTAATATCCATTTGAAAAAGTTTAAATCTTTGAATGAGGCAAAAGCAAGTGTCATCCGTATGGCTTCAAGCCGTGCTACGGGTGCAAAGGTTCCTCAAAATCGATTCCTTCGATTTGGGTGTAATTTAGGCTACTAACCTAGCTTTATTCTTAATAACATTTTCCGACTCATCCAACTTATTCCTAAAAGTCCATTTAGTACCAATAGTTGGTCTATCATGGGGCTTAGAAACAAGATGTCAAACTTGGTTGCGCTCAAATTGATTGAGCTTTTCTTGCATGGCATGTAACCAATATGAGTCGCCCTCGGCTTCGAGGATGTTCATGGGCTCAATAGAGGAGATGAATGCAAAATGGCCACATAAATCATGAAGTTTGGAGCGAGTAGTTATCCCATTGGATACATCACCCATGATGAGGTCCTTGGGATGGTTTGTAGCATATATCCAATCCTTTGGAAGTGGTTGTGTTGGCTCCATTTCAATGTTATGATCTTCGCCATTAGTGTCATCCTTTTTCATGTCATCCTACTCTTGAGCTGGTAAGTCTTTCATGAAAATCTTTTTAAAGTTTTCACCTAAAGGAGCAAGCTTTACAACATTCTTCACAAGAGAGTTAGATTCCACAAACTTCACATGCATACTCTTCAATATTCAAAGTTGACTTATTGAAGACCCTATAAGCTTTACTAGTGTTAGAATCACCAACAAAGATAGATTCAAAAATTTTGGGTCAATTTACCTAAGTTACCTTTGGTGTTCAAAACAAAAAAAACTTTGAAATATGAAATATTTGGTTTTCTCAAGTAGTAAATCAAGGGAGTTTATTTGAATATTTGCAAAAATAAATTCGATTCTCAATGTAACATGATGTGTTTACGACCTCGGCTCATAGATATTGAGGGACTGTATTCATTAATCATTGTCCTAGCCATTTCTTGAAGAGTACGATTTTTCCTTTTAACACCTCTATTTTGTTATAGAGTTTAAGGAAAAGATAATTCATGTTTAATTCCATTTTCTTCACAATAAGTGAAAGAAATGGTTGATGAACTCACCACCTCTATCACTCCATATGTGTAAAATCAAATTTTTTCTTTTTCAATTCTTTTTCTAAAAACATGAAAATGTGAAAAAGCTTCATCTTTATGTTCTAAAAAGAAAACCCATGTAAATTTTGAGAAATCAACTAAACAAAAACAAAACGATTACCACTAAGACTTTTGGTTTTAGTTAGAACAAATAAATTCATATGTATCAATTCTAGAGGTCTAGATGTAATGATATCCTGATTGATTTGAAAAAGGACTTGGTTTGTTTTCCAAGTGGGTACGCATCACAAATGCGGTACTTTTCAAATTTCAAATTAGGAATACCTTTTACTGATTCCTTAGAATTAATTCGAGATAGATGGTCAAACGAAATATGACAGTCCTCCTATGCCATCAAAAATCTTCATTAAAAGCATTCAAACAAGCGGTATTGCATTTTAAATTTAGTATGTCAATCATATAAGCATTGTTTTCATAAAATCGGAAAGAACACAAGTATTAGATTTCTTGTCTAAAACATCACAAGTAGAGTCATCAAAAATAACCCTTAAGCCTTTGTCAAATAATGACTAATGCTTAATAGATTATGTTTAAGTCCATCTACCAAAACATCTTTAATAAAAGAGATGAGCCAATCTTGATATTATCTATTCCAATGATATTACCTATTCCAATGATATTACCTTTTGAATCATCCCCAAAGGTGACAATGCCACCTTCATGATACTTTGATAAGGTTGCGAAGTTGTTGATATCCAAGTCATGTGCCTAGAGCAACCACTATCAAGGTATCACTGCTCCTTATGTCTCGAAGCCTTGGTGCGTACCTATATCATGTAAAGTAGGAGTTGATTTTAGTACCCAAATTTGCTTGGGTCCTAGAATGTTAGTTTTTTGAACCTAAACATGACTATTAGATGCATTCAATTTATCATAACAAAAATTAGCCAAATGATCTTGGCGGCCACAATAGGTGCAAGTATACATCTTGGCATATAAAATGCATGATGTGTGTGGGCATGATAAGCATGTGCATGAGTGGCATAATGAGCATGTGATTGTGCTTGTGTGTGAGCATGATTGTGAGAGTGTGAAACATGATGAGTGTGTGGTTTCCTATGAGTTTGCTTCTTTGGAAACATGGATTTTATTCTAGCTTTGTCAAATTCACACTTTTCAAAACATTGCTCAAAGTGTTGATTTTATTTTTCAAAGTAGAAATCTCAGTTTCATCAATGATAGAAAATTTTGCTTTGCAAGAGATTGTGTGTATCAAAATCAGTGTCTTTTCTAGAGTAGAAGATAATTTCTTTTTCTTTGGAAATGACAACTAATTTATTTTGAAGAAGTTCATTTTTCTTTTTTCATTTTCAAATACTTCTTTTTAAGAAAATCATGATTGTTGGAAAGTTCTTCAAAAGCTTTACCCGATTCATCCATGGTCAATTCACAATCATCAAGACAAGATTTGGATGTTACCTTGGGTGTGTTCTCATTTGCCATGAAACACACATTAGCCGTGTCCACTTCTTCGGAGTCGCTCTCCGAATCCCATATTGCCTTCAAGGCTTTCTTTTTGTAGGGCTTCTTGGAGGTAGAGGGTTTAACAATCGTCAATGACATGTCCGGACTTCCGACAATTGTAGCAAACTATCTTCTCCTCCTCCTTCCCTTGTCATATTCTTTGCTTGTTGAATTTGACTTTGTTGTACATCTTTCTAACATTTTTCAAAAAAAGGGGTAAATCTTCATCATCTTCTTGGTCATCAATTTCATCATCGGAGATGGTAGACTAGCCTTTCTTCCCATCTCATGGGTTTTTAGATTCCTAATGAAACAAATGAGCTCCATCTCCTCTTTGTCATTAAGCTCCTTTAAAGTTGTAGACTTGACCTTCCAAGATGGTGGAAGTACACGAGTCACTTTTCTCACCTCTTTGTCATTGTCAATCTCATCATCCTAAGAAGCAATACCATTTGTAATTTTAGTAAACTTGGTAATCATGTCATCAATAAATTCATCTTCATTCATGAAGAAAATCTGATATTGAGAATGCAAGAGATCAATCTCAGCTCTCTTAACTTGTGAAGTCCCCTCGTGTGTGACTACCAAGTGTGACCAAATCTCAAATGCGGATTTGAAATGAATTACCCTAGACAAATCATCATCATTCAAGGCTTGAAGCAATGAATAGTGAGCTTTTGCATTTGCATCAAATTCTTTGTTGGCAATTTTGGATCAAGTGTCCTCATCACTATCGGGTAAATTAAATGGTTTGGTTACCTCTTTTGCAACCCGGCTTTCTACGGATTGCAAGAAAATGGTCATCTTAACTTTTAGGCCATCAAACTTGTGTGGAGTCTTACCTTCGGCCATGTGAACCAGTGTCAAATCAACAAATGATGCAATAGAGTGAGTGATTAGCAAAGGATATATCTCTAAGGTGGTTAAATAAAAAACTAGAGTCCAAAAGTTCTGATAACAATTGAAAGTACACCTAGAGAATGTGAACAGGTGTAATGCTAATCTAATTGTCAATAATACGAAAATGTAACAATTATAAAATGAATGATGCAAACGAAACTAAAAAAATCAAGAAGTGAAGTCATTCCTTATGAAGGGCTCTAGAATTTCTCTATATTCTTTAGATAATGAGTTGAGGTGCTCAATTGCCTTCTTGATTGAGAGAGTAAAAACCAACAAGTAAAGATGAATAACAAGTGCAAATAAAAGTAAAACACAAGTGTAAGCAATAGCAAATAGAGTAGAGCAAGAGAGAAGGAATCATAAAACACAAGATATTTGCGCCTCCGCCTTTACCGCGTGAAAGATTTTCACTATCCACAAAGATTCTTTCCACAAAGGAGCCTCAACAAAAGAACTATAATGGCTTACACAAGATCGGAGTACACAATCTAACTCTCAATCCTCTACAAGAGATAACACAAAGCCAATGAGGTTTACAAGCTCTTGGTGACACAAATATCACAAACACTCTCTTTTACAACTTCCTATAGTATGTGATGAGAAGTGAGGCTCAAGAAGTTCAGTTGAAATGATTAAATTTTAAGAGCTAAAAACTAAGAGATGGAAATGAGAGTACTTGAAGTAAGAAAACTAGAAAACTCTCTTTTGAATAAACTTGATTTTTCAAAAAAAAAATCCCAAAATCAAAAGATTTCTCTATTATTAATGCTCTCCAAATGAACTATATATATAGGCAAGTGATAAACAATGTTTGTATAGCTTATCAGGTCATTAGGAAAGAGATTAGGTCCAAAAAGAGGAAAATATCTGTTGGAGAATAAGTTAAAAAAACTAGATTTTAAAAACTAGCCGTTACTGTAGTTCTGATAGAACTTCGGTCAACCGGCAGTTCAAAGTTTTAAACTAATCGTTGACTTTGGTCGATCGCCCAGTCGACTGGTCTCAATCGAGACAAAACAAGTGTCAGTTGGTCACCCGACAAACGTGCACAGCGTGCACAAACTGGCCATAGGGTCCGATCGACCGGCCGGTCGACCAACTTGGCCTAGAAACCTGTTTTCAGGTATATTTTGAAATCAAACTCATTTTTAAATATTTTGTATTGGTTTGAAAAGTGATTTGGCAATACATAGGCTATGGAAGACATGATAGAAACAGGATATATAAATTTGAAAAAAATATGGGACATGTGTCAAACACCAAACTTTGTAGAATACCACAACGGGAAAACTAGATGTGAAAACTTGTATTTTGAAAACTTGTATTATTGTGTGTGATCTCTTGAGCATCAATTCTATATTTTATACTTTAAAACATTCTATTTCTTACATATATTCTATATATCTTCAAGAGAGTTTCTCCAAACACAAATCTTGATCGTCCAAACTCGAATCCTTTTCTTTAGTGATCTTGAGACTAGAGTACTTTCCTTTGGAGGAAGAACAAACGAAAATGTCCTTTGAACCTGAAATACTTAAAATACTTAAACTTGATTAGTATTAAATAACTTCATGTGGTTGTAATCATCAAAACAAAATCGGAGAGTGTGCCCTTGGGCCAACACTGCATCAGAGAGTTGGGTTCTTGAATTGTGTTATAGGAGTCGACTAGGTATTTCGTATAGTCGACTAATACTTGGCCCTAGTCGACTAATGTCAGGTTCTGGCAGTTTTCAAATAAAATTCTGTTTCCAATTTGAATTGGATCCGGGTATTTTTCTTTCTCTGAGACCGTGCTGATGTATTGTTGAAGTTTGTGTTAAACTAGGATCATCCTGGGTGCCTATATAAACCCTTGGAGGTGGTCTTTTTAAGATGTGTCAAGAATTCAAGAGAAATTTATATTTTCACTATTGAGAGTTGTGAGAGAGAGAGAGAGAGAGCTCTTCTTGTAACTCATGTATTTTCTTCTCTGTTTTCAATAAAGATTTCTCCCCTCCTCCCCGTGACGTAGGCACATTGCCGGAGCACGTTAAATCTGGTGTTCTTTAGTTGTGTGGTGATTTAGTCTCAATTGCTGCTAGTGGTAGATCTTCTGTGCTTCCGCTTCCGTTTCCGCTGTCGAGTCTTTAACTCAGTGTTTCTCTGTTGTTTGATCGGTGACAGATCACAATAGGATGTGGGAGTTTGAGCCATTATTATTGATGAAAATGTAATTGAAGGATGCTAAGAATGTTCCACGTAATACAAGTTCTTGACAACGAACATTGCATATGAGGCTATCAAGATTCATAGGAAGTTATTTAACTTGCATTGAATTCTAATCTGTTTATCCTGGCACAAGATAAATAATTAAGGAAAGTTTTCTTTTGACCCAAAAAATGACACAACCATATGAGAAAGGTGATGACACATCTCGTATCAGTTATAGATGATTTTTTTTGGTAATAGAATGTGGATATCACCTTGAGATTGGTGAAACGTTTCATGATTCCTTGTCCAATTCTACTGTCCATATTTAAGTCATTGTCGTAATGTACGATTAATGAATGAGGGGTGAGGAGATAAGCATACAATATTTTCCGGGGTTAAGGGAGAAAGAGAGATCAGAGAACAAATTAATAAATAGAAGAGAATGACAATGTGGGAGAAAGGTAAAAATGGCTTGTAGGGAAAATAAAAGAAAACGATGGAAAAGGAAGAACCTAAGGAGAACTTTGGGCAATCTTGAGCTTTCACCACCAAAACCTTGTAGAATGAGAGATGGTGTGAGCTCAACCATTATTACTTTGGTGGAGATTGTTATGGCCTACTGGCCTAGGGGCCATGCTTCTGATTCACATGATTTTACCACATGAGTTTTAGAGTGTAAATCATAATGAACATTTTGGATCACTAATATCAGTGACCCACTCTTAGTTTTCTTGTCCATATTTAAGTCCATATTTAAGTCATTGTCGTAATGTACGATTAATGAATGAGGGGTGAGGAGATATGCATACAATATTTCGGGGTTAAGGGAGAAAGAGAGATCAGAGAACAAATTAATAAATAGAAGAGAATGACAATGTGGGATAAAGGTAAAAATGGCTTGTAGGGAAAATAAAAGAAAAGATGGAAAAGGAAAAACCTAAGGAGAACTTTGGGCAATCTTGAGCTTTCACCACCAAAACCTTGTAGAATGAGAGATGGTGTGAGCTCAACCATTATTACTTTGGTGGAGATTGTTATGGCCTACTGACCTAGGGGCCATGCTTCTGATTCACATGATTTTACCACATGAGTTTTAGAGTGTAAATCATAATGAACATTTTGGATCACTAATATCAGTGACCCACTCTTAGTTTTCTGTCTAGGTGTATGTAAACTCTTATAATACCCCATATGTGCAATACAACATTTCTCTCACAGAAACAAATAGTCTCTGTCGGGAAGTATTTGGGGCAAAGTCAATGATTGAAGTACCAACTTTACAATTTACTTCATTCAAGGTGATTCACATTTTTTCTCTGTGCATAGAAGTAAAAACTGTTTTTGGTAATTTTACTACTTATGCATCTGAAAATAGTTAGTTATTTAGTATAAGGTCTATAAAGTATGAAACTTAGTAAAATTTGTGTGGAAGGGGTTTTAACTATTAAATCATGTTTAAAGATTTGGATTAAGAATTTGTATCCCTAAGCTACATGCTTGTTATAGACGACCATTCTGTACCACTTGATGTATCACTTAATTTTTTTATTTTTAGGCATTTCTATAGTGTGATTTAATTGTAACTGAGTGGATTTTCCATTTGAATAGCCTATCATTGAATTTGAATGGAACAGGTTAGCATTTGAATCCTTCAAAAGGAGACGAGTCTATCTTCTCTATCTCGCGCGTGTGCATGCGCGTATGCGCGTGGGTGGAGTGATTTGGACTACGAACTTTCCATTAAGTATAAAAAGGTAGACAACACATTTTCCACCATCATCTCCTATATAGTCCACTCTTATCTCTAGGCATTATTCATCTTTTGAGATCGGTCCGTTTACCAAAGTATGCATCTAAACCCTAGGTTTTAACATTTTGTTTATCCACCACGTTCCCAAAGTATAAACATCCATGTCTTCACTTCATGTGCTTTGTCATGTTCGGTGACAAATGTTAAATCTAAATCCCACTTGGTTCACATCTCTTCTCCTTTCAATATTTTTAACCCCATCTCTCCTAATTATTCCATGGTTTCTTTTCTCACCATTAAATGCCATTTTGTAGCATTTTCCTCAAACCTTCAATCCCACTTGAAATAAGTCATCGCGAGAAACAAGGAGATGATGGTAATATGGTTGTGAAAAAACTTAAATGCTTCAAAATGGTAAATATTCACTCCATTAGCTACAAACCAAACCATATTGTTCCTTTTGGTGCATATATGGTGTTTATTGGACATGTCCCAACTATCTGAGTAATTTCATTCCAATTGAATTTACTTCTTTTTTCTTAAGTATCACTCATTTCTTATTTCATCCTCGTTGTGTTGCTACTCACCCATCCATCTTATGATTCTCATCTTTGCTTTAATAACTATAAGTGTTGTCTCTTAGTGGCCACCGTGCATCCATCACATTGTTTAGCTAGACTTGAGCATCATTTGCCTTGTAATCGTCTAAAATTCTGAACTGTGAAACAATATCATGATCTTAGGAAGTTCACGCTCACCTTTGTGGGTATATGATTACATTCAATATTAACTCTGTTTGAGTCTATGAACAAACTCCTTGTATTTCTTGGCCATTTAAACAATATCATCAATCTTGTGATTATTTTTCTTAAGTTCCATTCTGGTTTAGTTTTGTAGAGTTTATATTGTTTAGATTCTAAATAATTTTTTTCAGTTCCTTCCACTTTAGAATTATTCACTCTCAATTCTCATCAACTAAAATAAAGTCATTCGAATGGACTTTATGCACTATTTCTAACCAATTTCATCCATAACTAGTGGAAAGAGATGGACATTTGAGGTGTAAAGCGATAGGGGAACCTCAAGTCCATGCTAGTCGCTATTCCTTGTATATATCCTCTGCCGCAGATAGATGAATCAAACTAATGTTTAAACTTCTACGTAAGATTAATCTTAGAATCCACTCGGAAGCATAAGTCCAAAATGGAGAAGCAAATTTCTAAATATTAGTGACTAAGAAGATGATAGATCAATGCATATACATTGTTTTGGCCTCTTGATGTTAATGTGAAAGTTACAGACTCAGTCATAACCTGGAGATTTAACTATATTTGGTTAATAATATCTGTCGCAATACAATTGAAAGAACATGAAATTCTAAACGGTCTCAACTTTTAAAGTAAGTCTATCTTATACCTATCCCAAAAGTCATGCATTGTTCAGTCCACTTGAAGTTGTTCAAAGTTTGCCTTGAACTGACCCTTTAAACTAGTATGACAACAATATTAAAAGGAAAAAAGGAAAAAAATACAGTTGAATGGTATGATGAGATAGTCTCCATATGGTTTCACAAACACAATCTTAATCTGTTGATTTATTTTTGAAAGAATGTCCATTCGATGTATCTATTCGAACTACATCTGTGTTGTCTTCATCTGAGATAAATGCTATCTGAGTTGTTCAAAGAATTGTGACATAATACATCATGTAAATATCTTTATCATCCTTAACCCGCAGTGGTTTTATAGATCCATACGTGCCCAATGTTTTTCCGAATGACTAAATTTAATTTCACTGTCTCTTTCAACGTCTTTAGTAAATAGGAAAAATCTTTAAGATAGCTAGATTCACCATAAATTACAACCTAGGATATACATTGATTTTTTTATTTTTTAAGTTCTCTAAGGAATGATAGACTCAAATTTTATCAATATAGCTTTGGAAGTTTTCCTCTTATAACTTAATTTAGGTTTGAGGTCTACATGCATAATGCAGAAAGAACAAAGAATATTTTGTGGACAATTTTTTTACAAAGATTGATAGATGTGTGAATAGAGTTGGATGTGCATATATTGGAACCATTAAGAGTTTTGGATGGTGTAGTGGTCAAAATTTGACCCTCATCAGGATGATGACACGTGTTGTAGCTACCAAATGCTTCCCCCAAGAAATCCACAACTCTCAGAGTCTATCCTTGAGCCTTCGTCACTCTAGGCCATCCCGGAGCTAGCCCCAATCCCGAAGACGTCCTCGGCTCGGAGCCACATTCCACCGTTCTAAGATCTTTATCACTGCGAGGTCTTTCTCATCCCAAAGGTTCAACTCTGAACTTGAAGCTCCAACAACAGATCGTTCATGATCTGTTACGCCCATACTTATGCAGCTCCTCGTCCCTTACATTCATAATGTGTAATGCCTCTATCAGTGCAGGCAATTATAGACAATGGCAGATTCTCCGACATCAATCTGAACCGACCAACACCAATGATCACCTTCGTTACAATAAAGCCGACATGTGCAGATCGTGCAGTAACAACAATCCCTCAATTCTACCTTCACTCTATCGCGCACATCAGGTATATATAATCTCTCTTCTCCTAGGAGTAGAGGATCACTTTCCTAATCCTGAGAAACACATCACACCAGGCAGTTATCTCTGCTAACACACTAATACACTCGCAGTTATCCTCTGCACGGTCCTTCCATCACAGTTATCCTCTGCACGGTCCTTCCATCCACCGCACCAAGCAGTTATCCTCTGTCGGTCCTTTATATCATGCCCGCAGTTGTCTTATGCGCGACACATCCATACACTACCCCGATAGTTGTCCTCGGTCTTTCCAATCAATTTCACTTACTGATTCTCATACTTGATGTCGGAAACACATCGTGCTCCTAACCCAAAAGGTGTATTTTCTTGCATTTGCTCTAACAGGTGCCATCAGGGGAGCGCCTCAAATCGCTTGTGGTGGGGCTCGATCCATGGTAAGCTGGGTATTATCCACCACAAACTGGTGCTTTCATTGAGATCTAATCCACACTCAAGATCTCTCCTATCCAAAACCTTCCTCAAAAAGCCTCTTCCATAGCGTTGATGGTCCCAGAGAAAACAAACCATCACCCATAGTGGTGTCTCGTCAACGGGAAAAAATCAGCAGTGCCACCGGGGCACGGTTCCCCCACAGTCTACCATCGATCAACAACATGCCATCGAGGACACGCTCTTCCTCACCCCAAGGGGTAGCCACCAGCGTCCGACTGATACCGTTATTCGAAGGCCAGATCCTTCAGATGCACCGACATGGAGAAGATGAAGTAGCAACAAACCCAGTCAGATCATGATCGGGAGCAGGCGGCCTCGACTGCGAGAGAGCCGCCTATGAGCAGGAAACATTGAAGCAGGTCAATGACCAGCTACAGGCGCAGGTGCCACCCTCCAGAGAGCCCAGGAGAAAACACAGCCAGAAAGCGAGCCAAGAATCAGAGAACTCAGACCGATGGACCCATCACAAATTCGAGGCAGTTTAGACTGATGTCCCCCCTTCACGAAGACTATTCTGACAATGAGGCCGTTTCACATCGTTTTCGAGCCGAAGCTTATTATTGGCATACTCGGAAAAAATTGAAGAATCTCTTGACATCCGAGCCCTCGATGAGTTGATCCAAAGACGGATAGAGGAAGCTAAACTGCAAGTCCGTAGCAGACCAAAACTAGGTGCTGTAAGAGTCCAACTACCCTCTCTCCAAAGAGATGCCTGGAGTGCGAGTTCCCCAAGAGGTTCGCAACTCCAGCTTTTGACTACTACTCCAGAACGAGTGACCCGGTTTAACACATCAGGCACTTACGAGACAAGATGGTGGTCCACTCCCGTAATGATCCGGTTTTGTGCCTAACCTTTTCATCTAATCTAAAAGCTGTGGCCTCGGATTGGTTCTACTCCTTGTCGTCACATTCTCTCTACAACTTTAAGTAGGTAACCAATGTCTTTCTCACCCAGTACACCTTACACCGGGAGGCCAAGAAGATTAACCACCACATTCTCACCATTAGAATAAGGCAGGGCGACAGCCTCAAATCTTATATCGACTATTTTCAGACCAACTAGCCAAAGTTGCCAACTGCGGTTCAGTGACTCCGTACTCGCATTCATCAGCATGATGCAAGTTTCTCACCCATGTACAAGCATCTACTGAAGCACGATATCACTCAGATGAGTGAGGCTTTATTCTGAGCTCGGCCTTACATCTAGTTGGAAGAAGCAATGAAGAACTCCGCCAACCACCCCAACAAACGCGATGGAGATAAGTTAAAGCCGCAATATGAACCTTCCACGGAGCCAGGAACCCAAATCAGAGGCAACCCACCTATAACAGAGGCGCTCTCGATTCTTTCACTGAATCTGCTCCGAGCCTTCAAGCCGACAGAGCACTTCTCTCCGCTCAGGCCCCCAGTAACGAGGTCTTCAATGCCATCAAAGGCCAACACCCGCGACCAATCGGTACAATCCTACATCTCCGGAGCGTAAGAGTACTGTTCATATCACGACAGTAAAGGACACAAGATCGTCCACTGCTGGAGCCTTTGGAAATACCTGGAAGAGATCGTCAACCAGGGTTCCTTATAGAATACTTCCTTACCCCTGAAGCGGCCTCCGGATCAGGAAAGTCGAATGCTCTGTTGCCTGCCCAACCGTAACACATGACCACCTAATACAAAGCGATTGAGTGATCCCGCATCTCCTATAAAACAGGGCAGTACATCCACGATCCCCTTGTATTTTGATTATATTCCATGTGTTTTATTTCAATTATCAAATAAAATTATATGTCCCTAACAAGTTTGCCGCTCCACGACTGCAAACTCAACTTCGATGTTGGGATTTCCCCTACTCAGAAGCCAAACGCTTGCACGTCCGCTGATGGGATTTTCCCTACTCGGAGACGGCAACGCAAGCGCCAACCTAATGGCTCCATTTTGATTAGCCCTACGGGTAGTTGAAACCCTCCGCTGCTGGGATTTCCCCTCCCTCGGTGTCCTCATCCGTCCTGCTCGGGATTTCCCCCACTCGGAAGCTAACGCTTGCACGTCTCGTTGATGGAATTTCTCCACTCGAAACGGCAACGCAAGCGTCAGCCTGTGAGCTCCCTCTCGATTAACGGACGGGCAGTCAAAACTCTCCGTTATAGGATTTCTCCACTCGGAATCCAACCAAAGTTCGACGCTCCACTGATGGGATTTCCTAACTCGGAGACAACTGTGAAACCACACTCGCTGCAGGGATTTCCCCACTCGAAAGCAGCAACGCAAACTCAATAAACCACTCTATATGGCTAGCCATTTTGGAGATAGATATCATTACTCTGAAGAGACATGATCATACCAATTCCAAAAGCCAATAGTAGAAACAAGCCAGACAAGATCTAAGCATTAAATATTTTCATTCCAAAATTCATTTTCATCCAAAATATTTTCATTTCAAACACCATTCCATTATATTTATTTGATTACATCTAACAAGTGTGATACAATGAATTTCGTTACATCTCTGTGCTTACAATCTTTAAAAAGAAATACAACAGATCTAGGTTCAGGCGCTCAAACCCGTTTCGCTAGTCCTGTCTCACCTTTGAACTCAGGGGACACACTCGGAGTTATAGGGAGACATCTACCGGAAATACCATCCTATTGCTCGCTCCACTATCCAAAAATCTCAGCTTCGGTGAAGAGAAGACCAAGAGGCCAGGGTCGGAGAGGATGTTTCAACAAACACCACCTCCTTTCCACTCCCCACGACTTCAAGGTAGCCATACAGACGCCACAGTCCCCCCTCACGTTGCGAGAAGGATGAGGGCTCTCAGGAAGCCCTCCAGGAGGGTAGCGGGTGGTGTCTGACGAGACGGGATCCGGCAAGACAAGCTAGACGGCGATGAAATCACGTTTGCACCCCGCTACTGCCCAGGAGAAGTACCACTACCAAGCAGAGAAACTTCATATTACCAACAGAGGGACTCTAGCCCACTAGGAGGAAAGCTAACATCCCTCAGTTTGGGTAACTGAAGGCGCAACCGTCCGTGCTGCACACCCCGTCGGCGACGGCACCCTGTCATGGCGATTAACGCACCGTAACAACCCATTCACAACGACTAGTGGACGCATCTTTCAGACTCCCTAGAAGAGAGCCTGGTCACAATTTCTTCATCCTTCTCTCTTTCCTTTTCTTTCTCCATTGATGAAAAGAAGGGAGCGTCATGACATGGCGGTGCACTAAGGAAAGAAGAAGCAGGGGTTTTTGAAGAAGGCAAAGAAAATTTCCTCCTGCAGATCTCTATTTATAGATGGATGAGAAGCCCAACCGCCTCCAATTCAAATTTTCAATCTCTGAAAAGTTGGCCCATGATCCTGAGATTTTCGATCAACAATAAAGGCAAAAGATCAACCGTCACACCATAAAACCTTACAATCCTAGTCATACTGGGTGGGGATTCGAAGAGACGCAGGACTTAACTTTTTGAAAGATCTAGCTGCCCGATGTGACAACTAAAAGCCAGCTGTGCAACCAACAATTAATTTCAAAAATCCGCAGTGATCTGAAAAGATTCGTCGCATCCCTTTGCCCCAAGCGTCATGATGAATTTAAGGCGTTTGTAATCCATCCGAGTACTTTCGCTTCCATGACTTCCCTTTCGCAGACTCTCACAAGGGAGGCTGCATTTACATGGTGTAACAAAACATCCTCTGTTAGATATAGATAAATAGAAAGGGATTGAATTGTTCAGGAATGTAAAGAGGAAACTGGTTTTAGTTTATTCAGAAAATTTCGGAGTCCACTAATGGAGGATTTCAGAAGAAGGTTGCATTGTATGGTAGAGAACAAAAATCCTTATTTAGAGTATAGATACAAGTAAACAGAACCATGCTAGGTGTTCCCATCTTATGAGGTTTACTACTCAAATAATATCAATTTGTGGAGAACTAATATCTGTGCAAGCATTTTGTTGGGAACTTGTATCTGAATTCCCATTATCTAATCTGTGTGAATTTGTTGGGAAATACTACTGCAGTTGTCACCTTTAATTAATTCTGCCAATAACACATTCAGCTAAACTGTTATGCAACTTGGTGAGTACCTTACTTGACCTGCCTTCAGATTTTGATCTAAGATCAGTGCAGCATGTCCTTCGCAGTGTCTCAGACCCAGGACCCCTTTCTGAGTCTGAAATGGTCGCTCCATCATTTGATCATGTAAACCTCAAATCATTCTCTGGTGTCATAAAATGATTGCATTTGATTGTGTGCATTGCTTCCTTACAACATGGTTAACTTGTGGACATATTCCCCTTGCGATACATTATGTTGTTCACTTTTTCTGGATTACCTACTGTCTGCTATCCTCTCCCGCAATGCTCTTTTGGTGATGAGTTCTTCATTTTAGTTTCTTGCTCTTGACCTTTGAAATCTTGGACTGTAGACTGAGAAGAGCTATACTTCCTTATGCAGATCAAGCTAGCATCAGTGAAGTTGGCCATGAAGTACCTGAAGAGAGTCTCCTCCGAGCTCGAGTCCGTAAGAGGTGGACCTGAAGAGGAGGAGCTCATGCTTCAAGGTGTTAAGATTTGCCTTCAGAGTACACCAGGTGACTACTACTAGTCCATTGAGAATCTAATGAAACTGCTTCTCCGGATTTACAAACCTTTAAACGAACTCTCCCCCTCTATCAGTTTGCAGGCGGTTTTGACGTCGAAACGATGCGAGCCTTTCAGGAGCTCAGGGACAAGGCTCGTCGTTCCCTCCAGAGCTAGAAACAGACCCAGCACCATCGGCAGCATAAGCTCTTCAGCAATGCCATGTCTCTGTCTTGCTTGTCTCTGCAAGCTACCAACACTACTACCACTGTTGTTCTTTCATTCTAAATTTTTTGTTCGTTCTAAAAACGATCAAATTGTGCTAAGTTGCAACAGCCATTTGATCTTGATCCCCCAATATTTCAAGCACAAGTCTATTCACATTATTTAACGAACAAACACAAGCACAGCCTGTGTTCTACAAACACCATGAAGATAAAACTAACTCGCTAATTTATTACAGCATGATCTGTTCACTGTTCACTCTCTGGTTCCTGACCCACAGCCATGTCCTTGGCCGTCTTCACTATTCCGATCACCGACTCGCCGACGGTCTCACACAGCTCGCCCACAGCGGTGGTGGAGCTTCTCATTTCTTCCTCCGTCACCACCTGCAGTGGGCGTACGGTCACCACTTCTTCCTCCACAGCTTCTTGAGGCCTCTCGGTCTCGGTATTCTTCAGGTGTTTTTTCTCTCCCTTTTGCTCACTCTTCGGTTGTCCTGTCTATCTCCAGCGAGTGAGAGCTTGCTCAGTTTTTCTTCAGCTTCATGGGTCTGTTTGCCGAGCTTCTCCTGCATTACAACATTTCAAGTAGATCATAACTGAGGAAAACAAGAGACTTGTTAGGAATCTAAACACACATGAATAGTTCTTGAAACTTTGATTGGGATCGCTATACTTTGATTGCCCGTTCTTCTTGCCGTGTATTCGCTGGTCTGGTCACCTAATTCTGCTCCTGTCTCTGTGGCTTCCTCGACCTTCTGCCCTGGATGCTCCTTACCTTGTTCTCTTGCACTCTTTTCTGATTCCTTCACCTCCTCGGCCTTCTGCCCGGAATACTCCTTGACTTGTTGACCGGTACTCTCGGCAGATTCTTCCCCCTGCTCGGCCTTATGCTTAGCCTCTCCTGCTTGCTCCCCCGTGTACCCCATTGCCCGATTACTCGCGTCCTTCGCTTCACGGGCTTTCTCTTCTATGTACTCCTTCGCTCTTTCCGCTGCTCTACCTGCAGCCTCCTTGGTCTCCCCTGCTTTCTCCCCACATACTCCGTCGTCTCCCTGGCTTTCTCCTCTGCATACTCTTTTGTTCTCTGTCCAGCACCAGCGGCAGCC
This sequence comes from Agave tequilana, assembly GCA_038442645.1. Classification (NCBI taxonomy): domain Eukaryota; kingdom Viridiplantae; phylum Streptophyta; class Magnoliopsida; order Asparagales; family Asparagaceae; genus Agave; species Agave tequilana. Next base: position 94,055 of record JAVJIF010015401.1, read on the forward strand.
TTCCCAGCTCTCGCTGTCTTCTCGCAAATGTAGTCTTCCGCTGTCTTCACAGCCCCAGCAGTCCCCACAGTCGTATCCTTAGCCTTCACCGCCCTTGCTTCGCATAATCCACCGCAGTCTGCCGGTGCTCACCGTGACATCCTTGGCCTTCACCGCCCCTCGCTTCGCGTACTCTACAGCAGTCTCACCTGCACTAAGAGTAACATCTTTCGCCTTCCCACCTGCACTAAGAGTGATGTCCTTTGCCTTTCCGCAGCACTCAAGCCAATGTCTTTCGCCTTCAACCGCCGCCTCTTTCGTGTATCCGGCGGCAG
>JAVJIF010015402.1:0-106823 GCA_038442645.1 Agave tequilana
AGCATCTAATCTCTAATCTCTAATCTTTCTTCCACACTCTATTGCGCAAGCCCTGGTCCTGTATTTATAGCCTCAGAGAGAAGGATCTAGAGCCCTGGTTGTTGAGAGAAATCCGGGCTCCAACAACCTTGTAACTGCCAAAATTTGGCGGCAAAATCCCAGATTTGGCGGTAAAATCAAGGCAGTTGAATACCAGATTTTGTTACAAGTTTGTTACGAGGTTGTTATCCACGTGGCCTTCTGAAAGATTGAGTTGGCGCGAGGATCTCTCCTGATTCTAGATTCAAATCTTAGGCTCTTTTGGGCTTTGAATTAATCTCTTTTAATTATTGCTAATTAAAGTGATTTTGGGCCTTTTCTCCATTTGAGTGTGGACCTGCAAAAATATAGAGAAGATGAGTAAAAATCATATTTTTATTTGCAATGTGCATGGGAATAATGTGGTAAAATATGCAGAATTGTGTACCAATCACAAGCTCAAAATTTTGTCATATGATGACAAACAAATAGTCCTTGCCAGATTGAAAGACGAGACTTGGCTATCTGCCTGTTCAGAGGTCGCAATGACGTAACCGATTGAGAAGCCACCAAGCTCAAAATTTTGTCATATGATGACAAAGAAATAGTCCTTGTCGGGCTGAGGGATGAGACTTGGCTATTTGCCGGTTCAAAGGTCGCAATGACGTAATCGATTAAGAAGCCACCAAGCTCAAAATTTTGTTATATGATGACAAAGGAATAGTCCTTGCCGGACTGAAGGATGAAACTTGGCTATCTGCCGGTTCAGAGGTCGCAATGACATAACCGATTGAGAAGTCACCAAGCTCAAAATTTTATCATATGATGACAAAGAAATAGTCCTTGCCGGACTGAAAGATGAGACTTGGCTATCTGCCGGTTCAGAGGTTGCAATGACGTAACCGATTGAGAAGCCACCAAGCTCAAAATTTGGATGGGATTTGAAAGAAATTGTCAGAGGTATATTGTTAATGTGACAACCGGAGAAGTCCACTAAAGACTGAGTGGGACTCAGAAACTTGCTGGGGAGCTAGGAAATGAATTCCATAGAAGATCATATGTCAGAGGTGTAATGTTAACGTGACAAAAAGAACTTCGTAGGAATTCGGAAAGCAACTTGTCAGAGGTGTAATGTTAACTTGACAAAAAGATATGCCAAAGGTATAGTGTTAAACATAGCATGGAAAGGTCTCGTTTTCATTATGAAAATCGAGGAGATCACTGTCATAGCTTTAATGTTAACTTAACAGCGAAATGGATGTCAGAAGTGTAGTGTTAAACATAGCATGGAAAGATCTCGTTCTCACTGAGAAAATCGAGAAAATCACTGTCATAGGTTTAATGTTAAGTTAACAACAAAATGGATGCCAGAGGTGTAGTGTTAAACATAGCATTAAAAGATCTCGTTCTCACTGAGAAAAACGAAGAGATCACTGCCATTGGTTTAATGTTAACTTAACAGCGAAATGGATGCCAGACGTGTAGTGTTAAACATAGCATGGAAAGGTCTCGTTCTCACTGAGAAAAATGAGGAGATCACTGTCATAGGTTTAATGTTAACTTACCGCGAAATGGATGCCAGAGGTGTAGCGTTAAACATAGCATGAAAAGGTCTCGTTCTCACTAAAAAAATCGAGAAAATCACTGTCATAGGTTTAATGTTAACTTAACAGCAAAATGGATGCCAGAGGTGACTGTGAAAATCGAGGAGATCACTGTCATAGGTTAATGTTAACTTACCAGCGAAATGGATGCCAAGGTGTAGTGTTAAACATAGAATGAAAAGGTCTCGTTTTCACTGCAAAAATCGAGGAGATCACTGTCATAGGTTTAATGTTAACTTAACAGCGAAATGGATGCCAGCGGTGTAGTGTTAAACATAGAATGAAAAGGTCTCGTTTTCACTGCGAAAATCGAGGAGATCACTGTCATAGGTTTAATGTTAACTTAATCGGTCGTTCTTTATATGTGGTCTTACCATTCTATGAATGAGAATTGGTAAGTGATTTTGGAGAGGGAATCAAATAGGAACAGATCCCTTAGAATTTTTAGCAAATCCTCAGTTGTCAACGGGTTTGATATGCCTTTACCAACTACCGTTTGAGTCGGGCTAGCCATGCTATTCCCCTCAGCATGATAAGTTGTCGAGGACTTATATTGGGCTTAAAGGCCAACATTTTCCTCTATCCTTAACCGTTAAAGGTGTTGGATCAAATGGTTACTGTATTCAAAACCTTGATTCTTCTTTGAGATGACCAGTGTACGGTCGGCTCTATACTGGTTTACGGTCGTATGATCTCGTTTGGAGGAAGAGAGGGGCGTTCCTTCTACATATCTCGGATTTGAATGTCTTGATCAGAGGTGTAATGTTAACTTGATCATAAGAAGGATCCTTATTAAGGATAATACTTCTTTAAGAACCTGCCGTTAATCGGCATCATGAGTAAATCACCATCTGAAGTCATAAGGCGATATGCTCTGTTTGAATAGACTGTTTCTATTACAAACGATCCCTCCCATTTGGGCTGAAATTTGCCTTTGCTTTGTGCGTCATGATCATTGGCCGTCTGACGGCTAAAACCAAATCTCCTTTCTGGAAGACTCTTTGTTTGACCTTCTTGTTGAAGGCTTTTGAGATCCGAGCCTGATAAAACTCAATGTGCTGCTGAGCTTGTAACCGCTTCTTGAAAAACACCTAGAGGGGGGGTGAATAGGTGTAATTGCTAATCTAACAATCTTTTAAAATCAAGATGGATGAATGATGCAACGATCTCTCAAAACAAGACTAAGAGCCGAATACCCCGTGAAGGGTTCTGAACTCCTTCCTCCTGATTCCTCTTGAATGAGTTAGAGGTACGCAATGCAACCTTGTTGTATGAGATTTGATCGATAATGGCAAAGTATGAATGATATGCAATAATGTAGAACACACAAGCAATAGTATATGAAGGCAATAACACAAGGAAAGAAAAACTATAACACAGGCAAGATATAATGAGCAATAGAAATGAAAGACAAGAACGCAAAGCAATCACAAACACAAGATATTTGTTTCGAGGTTCGAGCCACTGCTCTAATCCCCGCCTTCACCTCCGTGAAGGGTTTCCACTATCCACCGAGGACGCTTACAAGGCCTACCAAAGACCGAAGCACCGAGCTTCACCACTTACAAGAACCTCTACCGAAGAGGTGTATCCACAAGATGAACAAAGAATAACAAGTAGCCAAGTGATCTCTAAAAGGATCACAAACTCTTTACAAACACTTCTCTCTTTATAACTTTCTTATAGATTGAGTAGGGAATTTTGGCTCTAAGAAGTGTAGTGAGAAAAAACTCAGTTGTAAAATGATTTTTGCTAGAAAACACAACTGAAAAACAAGCTCAAGAAAGAATGGAAAATGGAGAGCTTAAAAACTTTTCTTCTCTTTTAAAAACTTTGAAAACTTAGGTATTTTTCTTGGTGTTTTTCAATAGACTATTCTCCTCTATTTATAGGGAGAGGAAAGGGTTAAAATCAATTTATTTTAAGCTTATTTGATCTGGAAAAGATCTCCAAAAACTCAAAAAAAGTCTGCCAAAACAGATTTATAAAACAGATTTCAGATTGCACCAAAGAGGAAAGAGCCGGTGGGGCTTTGCAGGCCTGGCGGTCGACCGGTCCGGTCGGCCGTCCGCCCTGCTGGCAAGAAGCCGTTGGGCTCGGGTCGACCGTCCGGTCGACCGTCCTCTAAAATGAAACACAGTTTTCTGAAGGCGGTCGACCGGGCGGTCGACCCAGAAAACCCGAGAGCAAACTGCTTTCAGTCGGTCGACCCGACGGTCGGCCGACAGACATGCACAAGCGTTCACATCCTGCATACAAGCTCTGGTCGACAGGTCCGGTCGGCCGGTCTTGCTTGAAACAGAATAACAGCAAGAAACCAGAACTTGGAATTTTTGTAAAATATTTTGAAGTATAGATAGCTAAGTATCATGCTTGAAAAGGGTAAACATACATGATTATAAACATGATATATATCTTTGTAAAAAAAATTAGAGTCATGTATATTTGTCAAGGCATGAAACTTAGAAACAAAAGCTTAAACATGAAAACTTGTATACAAAAATGTGTGTGTGTATCCTAGAGCCAATTTTTCAAAACTTAAACTTTAACAAACTATTTCTTACATTGGTTCTAAGGACTATAAGTTCTTCAAGTGGGCTTCTCCATATGTTCTTGAAAGCTTGATTCTTGAGCCCGAATTGAGGTGACTTGAGTTACAAACACCTTCCTTTAGGGAAGAAAACTTCTAGATTTATTAGAACCCTGAAACACACTAAATAACAAATATTATTAGTACAAATAACTAATATGTTTTGTAATCATCAAAACACACTAAATCGGGTGATTGTAACCTTGGGCCAACAATCTCCCCCTTTTTGATGATGACAAAACATATAAGTTATTTAAACAAAAATGGAAGAAGAGCTTGGAAGCTCCTGATTAGACGAGAAAGGTGTATGTAAATGTGTTTGATGTATCCTTTCCTATCTCCGCTATAGCATAAGGCTATACCGAGTCGATTCTCAGGGAGAGCTAGCGATGGAAGCGTTACGAATTGTAGTGAAGAAATGTAAACGAGAATTCTTCTTTGTTCTTAATAGAATAAAACAATCATGGAACAAGAAATGAAAGAATGGATGAATATGTTCATGATGGAAAAGTGGAAAGAAATCAAAGAAGATTGGATTTGATATTAACACTAGAAAGAATGAAAACTTGAAGAATCAAACCATGATTAGCTTACCTTACTACCTTGCTAAAGCTTACCAAACTCCGTGATAGTGAAGGCGTGCCTCATGTTGTCACTCCATCGGCGTAGGTTTCGTCTTGCGTGTTGATCTAATTACTTTCTCATTGCATGAAGGGTGGTTTAACCCATCGGAGAAGAGAAGACCATCAACTAGCAAGATGAAATAAAGCAATCACCCATGAGTTAGTGAAGATGGCAAGGCTAGTGGTTAGCTAGTACATGGAGAAAAATTAGCTACAAGCCATAAGAAAAGTAGAACAAAGCATGAATTAAATTGCAAGGATTTAAAGCAAGCAAGAAAAGAAAGCAATTAAAGAAACCAAGCTCAAGTAGAGGAAGGAGAATGGATGAATCCTTGTTGCTTCAAGTTGTCACACCTTGATTACACAAGCTCTCTCTCTCACAATCTCTCTCTTTTACAAAGTATCTAGGGAAGGAGAAGAGGGACTAAAGAACTAAACCTAGAGAAAAACCTATGAAAATTACAACAACTAACAATTTCTCCTCTCTTCTCTGTTCAGTCTTTGCTCGCAGGTCCAAGTGCAGTATTTATAGGCCCTGAGAGAACTCTCCAGAAGACGAACAGGTGGCAGAAATCTGGGACTGAACGGCCCAGATTTTGCGGTGGATTTGCGGCAAGTCACGGCACTTTTGTGGCCGTTGGATCCCAAATTTTTGTTACAAGTTTGTTACGAGGTTGTTATCCACGTGGCCTTCTAGAATCTTCAGTTGTTACGCGGATCTCTCTGGATTCTGATTTCAAATTTGGGCTTTATCTTAATCTTGGATTTAATCCCTTTAATTATTGCTAATTAAAGTGATTATTGGGCTATCTCTCCATTAGAGTGTGAACCTGCAAATATATAGAGAAGATGAGTAGAAATCATATATTTATTAACTAAATGCATGGGAATTATGTGGTAAAATATGCAACATTGGATACCAATCAGCTCCCCCTCAAATAATGCTATGTATAAAGAATGACTATGAAAAGCAAGATACATAAAGCATTGAAAACACAATAGTTTTTGTCAAAAACTCAAATAAACAATAAACAATAAACTTATTCTTTTTCTCGCCCTTTTTGTTATACATCAAAAAGGGTCAAACAAAACAAACAAAAAAATGTTTTAAGAATCCATAATGCAAACATTCAACTCACCACAAATAAAAGAGAATCTAGCATAATCTAATGGTTTAGTAAAAATATCGGCAAGTTGAAAATCGGTAGAAACATAATTAATATCAATATCACCTTTCTCATAATGATCTCTAAGAAAGTGAGACCTAATGTCAATGTGTTTGGTTTTACTATGTTGATTTGCATTCTTTATCATAAGAATTGTACTAGTATTATCACAAAATATTTTAACATGATCAAAATGCAAATCATAGTCAAGGAGAGTATGTTTCATCCAAAGAACTTGTGTACAACAAGCTCCGGCTGCAACATACTCCGCCTCGGCGGTTGATAGGGCTACCGAATTTTGCTTTTTGGAAGACCAAGATACAAGACAATTACCAAGGAATTGACATGTTCCACTTGTACTCTTCATATCTACCCTACAACCCGCATAGTCGACATCCGAAAAACTCGTTATTGAAAATTGACCGATTTTCGGATACCACAAACCCATCTCAATGGTGCCCTTAAGATATCTAATTATACGTTTAACCGCAATTATATGAGATTCTTTAGGACACGATTGAAAACGAGCACAAAGACAAACCGAAAACATAATATCCGGCCTACTAGCCGTTAAATATAGCAAACTACCAATCATGCTACGATAAAGCTTAATGTCTACATTTTTACCTTGTTCATCCTTATCAAAATTTGTTGTGATTGCCATGGGAGTTTTGCTCACTTTAGCTCCTTCAAGCCCAAACCTCTTGATGAGTTCCTTTGTATACTTGGCTTGATTGATGAAGATCCCATCCTTCCTTTGCTTGATTTGGAGACCAGGAAATAGTTGAGCTCCCCCATCATAGACATTTCGAATTCATCCTTCATGCATGACTCGAAAACTTGGCAAAGAGATTCATTAGTAGAACTAAAAATAATATCATCAACATAAATTTGCACAATAAGAATATCATTTTCTACATGTTTTGTAAACAAAGTTGTGTCAATTTTACCTTTCTTAAAACCATTTGAAATTAAAAATGAAGAAAGTCTTTCATACCAAGCCCTAGGGGCTTGTTTCAAACCATAAAGAGCTTTATCTAATTTAAACACAAAATCCGGATGTGTAGGATCAACAAACCCGGGGGGTTGTTCAACATACACCTCCTCTTCAATAAAACCATTTAGAAAGTACTTTTAACATCCATTTGAAATAATTTAAAATCTTTATATGAGGCAAATGCTAGTGTCATCCGTATGGCTTTAAGCCGTGCTACGGGTGCAAAGGTTTCTTCAAAATCGATTCCTTCGATTTGAGTGTAACCTTCGGTAACTAACCTAGCTTTGTTTCTAACAACGTTACCCGATTCATCCAACTTGTTCTTAAAGATCCACTTAGTACCAATTGTTGGTCTATCATGGGGCCTAGGAACAAGGTGCCAAACTTGGTTGCGCTCAAATTGATTGAGTTCCTCTTGCATGGCAAGCAACCAATATGAATCGGCCTCGGCTTCGAGGACGTTCTTGGGTTCAACATGAGAAATAAATGCATAGTGCCCACAAAAATCATGAAGTTTAGAGCGAGTGGATACCCCTTTAGATACTTTACCTATAACGAGGTCCTTGGGATGATGTGGGTTGTATCTCCAATCCTTTGGAAGTTGTTGAGTAGGCTCTACTTCATTTGTTGAAATTTCATTTCCTTGAGCCTCTTCTACTTTAGCTTCACTTCCTTCATCATCCTTTGGCATGCCTCCAATAGTAGGTGAGTCCTCCAAGGTAACTTTCTCCAAGCCTTCATCCAAAGAATCTATTTCTACAACATTCTTAACAAACGAATTAGATTCTTCAAACTTAACATGAATAGATTCCTCAATAGTCAAAGATGTTCTATTAAAGATTCTATAAGCCTTGCTAGTATTAGAATAACCAACAAAAATAGCCTCATAAGATCTAGCATCAAATTTACCTAAATTATCTTTAGTATTTAAAACAAAGCACTTGCATCCAAAAACTTTAAAATAAGAGACATTTGGTTTTCTAGAAAAATAAATCTCAAAGGATGTTTTTGAAGTATTTTTGCATAAGAAAACACGATTTAATATATAGCATAATGTATTAACGGCCTCGGCCCACAAATAGTGTGGTAGACCATATTCACTAAGCATTGTCCTAGCCATCTCTTGTAATGTTCTATTTTTTCCGTTCAACTACTCCATTTTGTTATGGAGTTCTAGGACAAGATAGTTCATGCTTAATTCCTTGTTCTTCACAAAAAGTGGTAAAGGTAGATTAATGAACTCACCTCCTCTATCACTTCTTATTCTTAAAGTTGAAGTATCTTTTTCCTTTTCAACTCTTTTCTTAAAGGCTTGAAAATGTGAAAAAGCTTGATTTTTATGTTCCAAAAAGAAACCCAAGTAAAACGTGAAAAGTCATCGACCAAAACAAATGCAAAACGATTCCCACTTAGACTTTTGGTTTGAGTAGGACCAAATAAATCCATATGATTAACTCCATGGGACGTGATGTCATGATATCCTTGATTGACTTGAAGGAAGACTTGGTTTGTTTCCCAAATTGACATGCGTCACAACCCGGTCCTTTTCAAAATTCAAGCAAGGAATACCTTTCACCATTTCCTTTGTGTTTAACCTAGATATATGGTCAAAAGAAATGTGGCCTAATCTTCTATGCCACAACCAAGAGTCATCATCGAGGGCTTTTAAACAAGTAATATTACAAGACATATTAGACATATCAATCATATAAACATTGTTTTCACGAAAACCATAAAATACACAAGTATTAGATATTCTATCAATAACTTTACAAACTACATTATCAAAAACAACATCAAAACCTTTATCACAAAGTTGACTAACATTCAAGAGATTATGCTTGAGGCCATCAACTAAAACTACATTTCTATTAAAGGGGATGTACCAAGTTTAACATTACCAATACCGATGATTTTACCCTTGGCATCATCTCCGAAGGTGACGGTGCCACCTTCATGGTATCTTGATAGGGTTGCAAAGTTGTTGATGTCCCAAGTCATGTGCCTTGATCAATCACTATCAAGATACCACAATCCTCTACGTCTTTGGGCCTTGGATGGTACCTACATCATTTAACAAAATCTTTGACTTTGGTACCAAAATTTTCTTGGGTCCTTGAAAGTTAGTGTTTCGAACCCAAACAATATGACGAGATGCATTTAGTCTATCATAGCAAAAATTGGCTAAGTGCCCTTTACGCCCACAATGTGAACATGAAAACACATTGCCATACATGAATGCATGATGTGTGTGTGAAGTGTGAGCATATTTTGGGGTTTGCCACGATGTAAAGGTTGTATGGTATGAACATGAGCATGAGCATGGAAAGCATTTTTCTTAGGGGCTTGTTTCTTAGGAAACATGGCCTCAATCTTCTTTTTATCAAACTCACAATTTTTCAAAACAATTCCTAATGAATCTATTCTTTCTTTAAGCATGGTAATTTCATTAGAATCAACTAGTGGGGACTTGCCTTTACAAGAAATCTTGAACTTATCAAAATCATTTTGAGTAGTAACTAAAGTAGAGAGCAAGTCATCTTTTTCTTTAGAAAGGGTAAATACTTGTGATTAAGAGACTCATTTTCCTTCTTCATTTTTAAGTACTTTTTCTTTAGAAAATCATAGTTATGTGATAATTCTATAAAAGCTTCTCCTAGTTCATCCATGGAAAGTTCATCATTAAAAGAAGTGAAGGGGTTACCTTGCTTGTGCTTTCATTTGCCATGAAGCACATGTTGGCGGTGTCGATTTCCTCCTCGGATTCGCTCTCGGAATCCCATGTAGCCTTCATTGCTTTCTTCTTGAAGGGCTTCTTGGAAGTGAAAGGCTTTGCTTTATCCGGGCACTCCGCAACAATGTGACCCAGTCTTTGGCAATTGAAGAAAATAATTTTTCTTTCTTCTTTGCCTCCTTGCCATCTCCTTCTTCCTTGGAATTTAGCCTTGTTGTACATCCTTCGGACGTTCTTCACAAGAAGTGAGAGCTCTTCGTCATCTTCTTCTTCATCGTCGTCGTCGAAGTGTGTGGATTGACATTTGAAGGCTATTGTCTTCTTCTTGGAAGGAGCCATGTCCTCCCTAGCTTTTCTCTCCATCTCATGGGTTTTGAGGTTCCCAATGAGACCAATTAGCTCCATCTCCTCCTTGTCATTGAGTTCCTTCAAGGTAGTTGCTTTCACTTCCCATGAAGGAGGAAGAGCCCGGATGATCTTTCTTACTCTTTGGTCGTTGTCGATACCATCACCTAGAGAAGAAAGTCCATTAGTGATCTTTATAAATTTTGTAACCATATCATCTATGGTTTCATTCTCTTGCATGCAAAAGTTCTCATATTGGGACCAAAGAAGGTCTATCTTAGCCCTCTTCACTTGTGAAGTCCCCTCATGTGTCACTAGCAAGTGTGTCCAAATCTCAAATTCGGATTTGCAATGGATGACTCTAGCAATGTCATCATCATTGAGGGCCTGAAGTAGTGCATAATGAGTCCTAGCATTGGCATCAAATTCCTTAGTCTCAATTTCGGACCAAGTGGATTCATCACCGGGGGGTGCACTAAAGGGTTTGGTCACGACCTTTGCAACTCGACTTCCTAGAGATTGCAAGAAAATGGTCATCTTAACCTTCCATATGGGAAAGTTAAGTCCATCAAACTTAGGAGGGGTCTTAATACCATCGGCCATTTTACTATGTGAGAGTGAATGAGAAATGAATAAAGTGATTAGCAAATAGAGGATCTCTCTAAGGTTGTTAAGCCAAGAGCCTAGAGACCTATGCTCTGATACCAATTGAAAAACACCTAGAGGGGGGGTGAATAGGTGTAATTGCTAATCTAACAATCTTTTTAAAATCAAGATGGATGAATGATGCAACGATCTCTCAAAATAAGACTAAGAGCCGAATACCCCGTGAAGGGTTCTGAACTCCTTCCTCCTGATTCCTCTTGAATGAGTTAGAGGTGCGCAATGCAACCTTGTTGTATGAGATTTGATCGATAATGGCAAAGTATGAATGATATGCAATAATGTAGAACACACAAGCAATAGTATATGAAGGCAATAACACAAGGAAAGAAAAATTATGACACAGGCAAGATATAATGAGCAATAGAAATGAAAGACAAGAACGCAAAGCAATCGCAAACACAAGATATTTGTTTCGAGGTTCGAGCCACTGCTCTAATCCCCGCCTTCACCTCCGTGAAGGGTTTCCACTATCCACCGAGGACGCTTACAAGGCCTACCAAAGACCGGAGCACCGAGCTCCACCACTTACAAGAACCTCTACCGAAGAGGTGTATCCACAAGTGAAATCACCTAGAGGGGGGGTGAATAGCTGATGGCTATATGAAATGTGGCAATAATGCGGAATTAAAAATTCTACTAACAAATTGCTCAAATTAAAAGACTAGCAATAAACACAATAAGTAGTGCAAGAAATAAAGGAGTTGAGTTTAGAGAGAATTCGAGCAAATGCAAACACAAGTATATGTTTCCGAGGTTCGAGCCACGCTCTACGTCCCCGCCTTCATACTTGAAGGATTTCCACTATTGTTGATCCCACCGGATCGCCAATACAAGGACACACTTGTCCTATCTCTTGTGATGCCGCAACACCACCCGGAGCACACTAGCTCGCCTTGAGGCCGATGCCTCTACAACTTCACACAAGAAGAAAATGATCACACTTGATCGAAAATCGCTCACTTAGCACAATCCTATAACCAATATGTAGATGTAGAATTTTGGGATTGTGTAGTGCAAATATCTAGAGTGAAGTAGAGGTAAAGGCTTCAAAAAAGGGTGTATGGAAATTTTGGCTTTGAAAATCTTTTCTCAAATGAAAGGCTTGAAAAACTTAAGAAAGTCTCTTGTCAAATCTTGTAAAAAATTGTTATCCCATCAAGTTGAAATGACCTCCTATATATAGGGGATGAGAAACAGGGCAAAAAGGCTGGAGAGATTCGTTGGGGTGAGATCCCAACAAAATCTGTCAGAAAATAGAGCTGTTGGAGTCTGTCAGAATTTCTGATAGCTGCCGGTCGACCAGGCCGGTCGACCGCCAACGGTCTTATTTCTGACCGTTGGGGGACTACGGTCGACCGCCCCGGTCGACCCGAACAAATAGAGAGCACTGTAAGTGCCCCGGTCGACCGGAGCGGTCGGCCGACGTACACACATGCACAGCGTGCACGTCGGTCGACCGGGACGGTCGACCGGCTCCTGTCAGTTCTGAAAAATCAAACTGCAGAAACCAGAACTTCGGTCTTTTGTTTAGGTCTAGTGGTTTGGGGTTTGGGACCTTGTAAAAATAGGAGTATGATCATATGACACTACCCTAACATGTTAAAACATTTTGATAAAGTTTCTCTTGATAAAACTTGTTTTTCTAAAAGTTGGTTTTCCAAAAACTTAAGGTTTCTAAAAACAAATTTCCAAACATGTTACCTACAAAACTAAGTTGGAAAAGAAATTGTTTTTGAAGCCATGAATCAAACTAAGGTGTGTGTGTGAGTGACAATCCTATAACTCTACTTCTAACATCTAGGTTTTGACAAAGATTCTAAAAGAAAAGCAAAAATACAAATCTTGGACTTCTTCATTGTCTTGATCTTGACTTGGTCTTTTCTTCATGTCTTGATCCCGAAGCTTCCTAATGTGCTTAGCTTGGGAATGCACATCTTTAGCGGCATCCAAACTTGTGAGTCTTGATAGTGGAGCCGTCAAATCAACCTGTTTAACCTGAAATATTTTTAAACAAAATTGTTAAATACATAACTAAATATGGTTTGTTATCATCAAAATATTCAACGGGATATTGGGCTAATGGCCTTTGGGCCAACAACAAGATGAACAAAGAATAACAAGTAGCCAAGTGATCTCTAAAAGGATCACGAACTCTTTACAAACACTTCTCTCTTTACAACTTTCTTATAGATTGAGTAGGGAATTTTGGCTCTAAGAAGTGTAGTGAGAAAAAACTCAGTTGTAAAATGATTTTTGCTAGAAAACACAACTGAAAACAAGCTCAAGAAGAATGGAAAATGGAGAGCTTAAAAACTTTTCTTCTCTTTTAAAAACTTTAAAAACTTAGGTATTTTTCTTGGTGTTTTTCAAGAGACTATTCTCCTCTATTTATAGGGAGAGGAAAGGGTTAAAATCAATTTATTTTAAGCTTATTTGATTTGCAAAAGATCTCCAAAAACTCAGAAAAAAGTCTGCCAAAAATAGACTTATAAAACAGATTTCAGATTGCACCAAAGAGGAAAGAGCCGTTGGGGCTTTGCAGGCCTGGCGGTCGACCGGTCCCGGTCGGCCGTCCGCCCTGCTGGCAGGAAGCCGTTGGCTCGGGTCGACCGTCCGGTCGACCGTCCTCTAAAATGAAACACAGTTTTCTGAAGGCGGTCGACCCAGAAAACCCGAGAGCAAACTGCTTTCAGTCAGTCGACCCGACGGTCGGCCGACAGACATGCACAAGCGTGCACATCCTGGATACAAGCTCTGGTCGACCGGTCCGGTCGGCCGGTCTTGCTTGAAACAGAAAAACAGCAAGAAACCAGAACTTGAAATTTTTGTAAAATATTTTGAAGTATAGATAGCTAAGTATCATGCTTGAAAAGGGTAAACATACATGATTATAAACATGATATATATCTTTGTAAAAAAAAATTAGAGTCATGTATATTTGTCAAGGCATGAAACTTAGAAACAAAAGCTTAAACATGAAAACTTGTATACAAAAATGTGTGTGTGTGTATCCTAGAGCCAATTTTCCAAAACTCAAACTTTAACAATCTATTTCTTACATTGGTTCTAAGGACTATAAGTTCTTCAAGTGGGCTTCTCCATATGTTCTTGAAAGCTTGATTCTTGAGCTCGAATTGAGGTGACTTGAGTCACAAACACCTTCCTTTAGGGAAGAAAACTTCTAGATTTATTAGAACCCTGAAACACACTAAAACAACAACAAATATATTAGTACAGATAACTAATATGTTTTGTAATCATCAAAACACACTAAATCGGGTGATTGTAACCTTGAGCCAACACTTCTCATCTAGGGCTTCGAGCTCTTGAAGACACAACCGATCATTGTCCTCTGATGTGATCTTAGTGATCAGAGCGACTCGTAATGACGGCATCTAGATTTCTAACGATATAACTGCTTCACACTCGTATACCAGGGAAAAAGGCGTATTGCCTGTCGGGGCCCGAACCTTGGTTCGGTAGGCCCAAAGACATTCACTAAGCTTCTCATTCCAATCTCGCTTATTCGAGCAGACGAACTTTTTGAGTAACTTAATGATTGTTTTGTTGAATGCTTCCGCCAAACCATTAGCGGTGGGATTATAAGCAGTTGAAGCCACATTCTGAATTCGGTATTTATCACAAAGCCGATAGAATACCTGGCTTATGAACTGGGGGCCGTTATCATAGATGATCTGCCTAGGGACACCGAATCGATGAATGACGTGGTGTTTGATGAAATTAACCACGTTGAAAGTTTTGACTTCAACCAGTGGTATGGCTTCTGCCCACTTTGAAAAGTAATCGGTTATTGCCAGGATAAACCGGGGTCCTTTTGTTGAAGAGGGACTGATTAGCCTTACGACATCGATTCCCCATGTTTCAAATGGCCATGAAGTAACAGTTGGGTGGAGCAACTCCGGAGGCTGGTATATGAAGTCCGCATGAATTTGTCATGCTTTACACCTTCGTGCATATTGGATGGCATCGGCTATCATGGTTGGCCAATAATATCCAAGTCTATGCAATCTGTCTTTAAGTTTTGGTCCTGACTGATGCGCTCCGTATATGCCGTCGTGTGCTTCTTTAAGCACTTCCCGTGCCTCTGAATTAGAAAGGCAACGGAGGAGGACACCGTCATATGAACGACGGTAAAGTGTCTTCAGAGTTGGATCATAGTAAAAACGGAGAGACCTTCGTCTGATAAATGCCGCTTCTTTAGGATTGTCTGGCAGCAAACCATGTAGAGCATAGTCAATGAAAGGAAATCGCCAATCTCTCGGTTCAAGATCCGTCGAGATATTATAGGCGCCTCTGGTTCTTAACATATGTTTAGAGCAGACAAGGTGTCGAGTTGCCACTATAAGGTGATACTCAGTGTCGACTGTAAAGGCTAGTGTTGTTGCTAATGTAGCAAGAGACCCCGCCTTAGTATTCTAAGATCGAGATACGTGCCCGATATAAAAGCCATCAAACAGATTAACCATTTCGATGACTGCGTGATAATAAGGTACCAAATCCTCGTGACGGGCCTCATATTTGCCTTTAACGTGATTGATAATCAATTTTGAATCATCGTAAGCTTCAAGGTAGCGTACCCCCATTCCGTGGGCGAGCTGAAGACCAATAAGTAGAGCATTATATTCCGCTACATTGTTGGAGCATGATTCCGTCAGAGAAAATGCTCTAGGAAGGACGTGATTTTGTGGAGAGATAAACACAACCCCCACACCGACAATGATCCTGCCTTTAGGGCCTATTCGTGATGCTCCATCAAAGAACATCTGCCATACTTTGTCTTCTGAAGTTATATTAGATTCGAAGACTTCATCTGGAATATCTTCATGCAGTTTAGAGTTTTTCGGAACTGGATGAGCAGCCAAGAACTCTGCAAGTGCCTGGCCTTTAACCGCCTTTTGAGGGATAAAGATCATTTCGTATTGAGACAAAAGAAGCGCCCATTTAGCTAATTTTGAATTCAATGATCCTGGCTTCATCATGAGAAGTCGCAAAGGATTCACTCTGGAGATAACATGTATGGTTTGGCCAACCAAATAATGCCATGTCTTCTGAACGGCAAAAATAAGAGCTAAGCACTCCTTCTCAATTGGATTATAGCGAGATTCCGCCCCTATCAGAGTCCTGCTCAGATAATAAATGGCCTGTTCGTGACCATTGTCGTCTTTTTGAGCAAGCAGGGCACCAAGAGAATGGTCCATACTTTCAATAAAGCAAGACCGGTTTCCCTGATGTGGGAGCCACTAGGAGTGGAGGTTTTGTGAGATATCTCTTGATATCCTCGTAAGCTTCCTAACAAACTTGATCCCATACAAAGGAAACGCCCTTTTTCATGAGTCGAGTGAACGGTTGACAGCGGCCTGAGAGATTTGCGATGAATCTTCTAATATAAGCCAGTCTACCTTGCAAGACTCTAAGCTCTTTGAGATTCCTCGGTGGATGCATGCTCTGAATAGCTTTGACTTTGTCTGGTTCAAGATGATTTCCTTTTGATGTAATAATAAATCCAAGGAACTTTCCACTCGAAACTCCCAAGAAGAATTTTGTCGGATTCATCTTCAGCTGATGAGCCCACATTATGTCGAACATTGTTCTCAAGTCACGAAGATGGTCACTCTTATTATGGCTTTTGACAGCAATGTCGTCGACATAGTATTCTACTGTTTTTCAGAGATGATCGCAGAAAATTGTGTTCATTACCCGCTGATAGGTTGCTCCGGCGTTCTTTAGTCCGAAGGGCATCACAATGTAATAGTATACCCCCAATGGTGTCTGGAACGAAGTATGCTTCTCGTCGTCGGGATACATCTTAATCTGATTGTATCTTGAAAAGCCGTCCATAAAAGACATTCTTCGAATCTACAGGTATTGTCAATCATGACATCAGTGATGGGCAGTGGGTCTAGGACATGCTGTATTAAGATCACGGTAGTCAATGCAGATCCGTATTTTCCCATTCTTCTTGAGGACGGGAACGATATTAGCAACCCAATCTGGATCTTGTTCCTCCCGTATGAAGTGACATGCAATGAGCTTATGAACTTCGACTTCAATAGCCTCCATAATGCTCGGGCGAAACCGACGTTGTTGCTGCTTGACTGGCTTGGCGTCGGGTTTGATATTTAGACGATACATGGCTACTTGTGGATCAAGTCCGGGCATGTCTTCGTAGTTCCATGCAAAATATCTATATACTCTCTTATGAGTACAATCAATTCTTCTCTTTCCATAAGTGATAAGCTTTCACTTATAAAGATGGGCTTAAGCTGATCTTGACTACCCAAGTTGACCTGGATCACCTTGTCTTCAGTAGGTGGTCCACGCTGTTCAAATCGCTTTTCCTATTGGATATCTAATTGCTGAGCCCATTGTTCTTCATCAGCAGCTTCCGCTGGCTCCAATTGACTGGTTGAAGTCATATTAACGGTGAGATTCTCAAACATCATTCCCACGCTGACATCTAAGTCCCACTCTGAGGAAGAGGCAGAATGTGATGGGATTGGTTTGTCATCCTTGGGCTGCACCATTGCTGGTGGTGTGGGTGTAACGTATCCCAACCCCCTGCGTGTGTTATCATTGTAATTTGCAGGTTTTCCTTTGGGCACAAAGTTGCGCAGCAAACTACGTCTTCCTTTTTCGAAATTCAAGCCCATCCCTTGCTTCAGGTTGTACCCCATTTTTTTCATCATATGGTGCCCTGGTCGCGTATAATGGAAAAATTGTGGGATGTCTGAGTCTGAACTTAAATCTGTAACTGTGGACCCTCTTGGTTAGGCTTTACCGAATACTATTGGTAACTGACACTCTTTGGATGGAGGGATCACTAAAACGGCCCCTTCTATAGATTCGACGGGTGTACCGGATGCACTTGATTTATGTAAAGGCATGTGCAGAGAGCTATCCGTAACGGATTCAAACAATCCTACACTCACAGGATAATCAAAGGAAATATTATCATTAATTATCCATTCGCCCTCATCTTCAAAAGGAGTGTTACATTGGGGATTATTAAGACATGCTATAATCGGTTCACCAATCAAAATGGCTGGCATGTCTGCTTCAGATTCTGAATTCGCCTCATTGCCACTATCATCATCGTCCGGCAATGATTCTTTCGATGTTTCACCGGTCTCTTGATACAGGAGAGCGTCAGTAAAGTAATTTTTTCACCCCTTTGAATGGTTGTTTCTCAGCGAAGACAGTTCGTACTGTTGCATCATCTTTAACATATTTGAAGCACTGGTGCAGAGTGGAGGGAACGATCCAGTTGGCATGGATCCACGGTCGTCCTAGTAACAAGTTGTATGACGTGTCAGCGTCAATGACATAGCACGCCACCTCTGACTTCAGGCTCCCGATTCGGCAACAGAGTCGAATTTTCCTAAGTGGATGACTGCTCCCGGCATTAAAGCTGTATATTGTAATAGTAGTTGCAGACAACCTATATAGTGGTATATGATTAGATTAGAAAGGGGTAGTGTGAAGTATAGCACGAGTATTATGTAAAAGAGAAAGGTTTAGAATCAACCTCGGTGCTTGTTTACTCCACAAATGTATGTAAGATGTTCAATGTACCCTTTCTTATCTCCGCTATAGCCTAGGGCTATACCGAGTCGGATCTCAGGGAGAGCTAGCGATAGAAGCTTTCACGATACTAGTGAGAAGAGGAAACGAGAATTCTTCTATGTTTCAAAAGAATAAAGAATCAAACGAAAAACAAATCAAAGAATTGGTGGCTATGTTCATGGTGGAAATCGGGAGAAATCAAGATTGAGATGGATTTGAACTAACAACTAAAAAGAAAGTAAAATCAAGAAAACTTTGAATGAAAGAAATCCATGACTAGCTAACCTTAACTACCTTGCTAAACTAACTAAACTCCGTGATAGTGATGCGTGCCTCATGTTGATTCATCGGCATGGATTTGTCTTGCTTGTGATCTAATTACTTTCCCTCTTGGATGATGGGGATTCATTCTTGGACTTGTCTTGTAGCCTCCATAGATGGTCATCGGCCTACAAATGGACTTTCACTAATGGAATCAAAAGAGCTACACTCAAGTGATGCAAATGAAAAAACATACAACATTCACTAATGGAAGTAGTGAAGTTATACATCAAATAGCATATTGGTGCTTCCATCTCCATGTTCCATCAAGGCACTAGTTCGAAGACTAGGCTCCAAGTGAGGCACACATGAATCATATGGAGAATTACAACTAAATCTTGCCAAGAAATGAAAAGAAACCCATCGGAGAAGAGAAGACCATACAAATTGCAAGATGAAGTAAGGCAATCACACATGAGCTAGAAGTTAGCAAGGTAGTAGTTAGCTAGTACATGGAGAAGGAATTAGCTACTACAAGCCATTACAAAAAGAAAACAAAGCATGAATAAATTGCTAGAAATTAACAAAGCAAGTAAAGTGAAAGAAAACAAACTAGAATCAAGCTCAAGTAGAGTAGATGAGAATGGATCAATCCTTGTATAGCTCCAAGTTGTCACTCCTTGTTGATACAAGCTCTCTCTCTCATACAACTCTCTCTTGCAATGAAATCTAGGGAGAAGAAGATCATAGAGAGCTAAAAACCCTAAACAAAAACTATCAAAATACAAAACTATGAACTAAACTCTCTCTCTTCTCTGATCAGTCTCAGCTCGCAGGTGATAGTCCAGTATTTATAGCAGATCTGAGAAGCCTCTGGAGAGAATTCTGTTACCACAAAATCCGGAGCCAAACAGCCACCAGATTGCCGCGCCCATGCCGCGGGGCGCGGCAATCTAAGAGCCGTTTGATCTGATCTTTCTGGTGGAGATTGGTTAGGAGTTGGTTATCCACGTGGCATGGTTAGTTTCTTCGTTTGTTGCGAGGATCTCTCTGGATCTGGAGTGAGATTTGACTTTATCTTGGATCTTTAACTAATCACCTTAATTATTGCTAATTAAGGTAATTAATTACTTTATCTCCTTTTAATTGTGTACCTGCAAATAAGTAGAGAAGAGGATTAAAAATCATATATTTAGTTGTATTATGCATGGGGAATATGATATAAAATATGCAATATTGAGTACTAATCACACCCCCACACTTATTCTTTTGCTCGTCCCGAGCAAAACAAAGAAAAGAAAAGAAAATCTAAACTGCAAGTTTATTACACCACTTTCGCAGGTGACGCGATTGCACTGAGCATGTGCAACAAGCCGTTAAACCTCTAGGTTACCCTAGAGGAGGAGTGTTGTCTCCTGAGGGTTTTCAGCGGATTACACCCACAAAATCCATAAAGAAAGAAGACAAATGTTAGTATTTTCGAAAAACGCATTTTGAATAAGAGACAAGTTTACGAACTATTTTTGCAAAAATATAAGTGATCCTAGGTCATAAGTCCACCTATAATTATTCTTTCTTAAACTTAGTATCCATGCAAGATCTTGTTTTCAATTAAGGTAAGAATTCAAAATTGGATTGAATATTTTTATCTTTCATAAAACCTAGATAATATGCACACCGTGCTCTGTGAAAATTTCTGGGATTTCAACTCCAACCATAAAGCCATTTATTTGTTTATATATATATATATTTTTTTTATTATTTTTTTTTCTTTTTTTTTTATTTAATCTTCCCTTAGTCTAGGCTTTCTAGTCTACCCTTGTAGCGAGCCTTTAACCGATGACTCCCAAACCAGACGGTCTTAGGGCACCAGATGAGAAAACATCCCTCGGGTTTAAGGTCTCGAATAGAAAAGGCCACAAGACTAAAGGGGATTATTTATAATCACCGTTAGGCGTGAATAACCATGCTTCTTGAGGCATAGTTATCCAGCTTAATAAGTGATCTTTATTTATATTTTTTTTTCTTTTTTTTTTTTTTTTTATTTTATTTAGGCATTTTTGGTCTTTGTCTCCATCCCAAGAAATGTGTAAGTGTGAAGTGCATATTTATCTAAGGCAAAAAATTCAAGATAAAAATATCTCACCAATTTTACTTACTTATCCTATAATCTCAAACAAGATCTATTACTTCAACTATGTTTAAGATGTCATAATTAAGGCTTTCTTAATCTCTAAGATACATCTTAATTTTCTTAAAAATAGATCAAAACTTTGTCTTTTATTTCAAAAAGTTTTTATTTATTATTTTTTTTTATTTTTATTAAAAGAAAAATCTAAAAGAAAATAGAAAATCTATAAAGAAAGGTAAAATCTAAAATAAAATGAAAATCCTAAAAAATTGAAAATCCTATGATCCTATGTTAGTAAACCCTCCCCCACACTTATTTCATGCATTGTCCTCAATGCATTATGGAAAATGTATGCATGAAATAGGTAAGAGGTAGAAAAAATTATTTACAAGGAATATACAAATGTAACTCTCACCTGGGTTTTTGGTCGCTTCCCTCTGGCCCGTTTCCCATCGTTCCAATGTGTTCTCTTTCTTGAACTCCATTGGGAAACGGTCTGAATTGTTCTTACCCTAGGTGATTCCAGTTTCAATTTGTTGTTATTTTCATTCATACTCTTTCCACCACATCGTTCACACACAAAGTCCTTATCACCACTCTCACTCAGAATCTCATCACTTCCAGTGTTTAGAAATTTTAACTCCTCTCCATATAATTCTTCAAAGCTCAAGTCAACATCCGGAAGTGGACAATTAGCTAACTTACCCCGAGTTGACTCATCTAAGCACATAATCTCATCAGCAAACAAGTCTTCAAATGATATATCAATTGGAGGTTCAAATACAGTCTCAGTTGGCTCATTGAAAGTGAAGATATCCAAATCAACTTTCCCCTTTTGAAAGGGTACTCGGATAAGAGAATCACAAGGTTGTGACTCATCTTTTGGATCTTCACCTTCCTCCTCACAATTGTTACTAATGAAATTAACCTCAAATGTTTGATCTTTTGTTTTGTGAGGCTGTGTGTGGAAGACATTGTGTTCATGTGTCATGTTACCAAAAGTCAACCTCATTGATCCATTCCGGCAATTAATGATTGCATTTGCAGTAGCCAGGAATGGTCGACCCAGAATGACAGGAGTTTGTGCCCTTTGATTGGAATTTGACACTGGTTTTGTTTCAAGGACAACAAAGTCAACTGGATAAAAGAATTCTCCAACTTTGACAAGGACATCTTGAATTACCCCCTTGGGTTTAGTAACAGAGCGGTCAGCCAATTGGATGGTCATTTGGGTCGGGAGGAGATCACCTAACCCCAATTGTTGGTACACAGAGAAAGGTAGGAGATTAATGCTGGCCCCCAAATCAAGAAGTGCCCTATTTATTGTAGTCTGTCCTATGATGCATGAAATGGTAGGGCTCCCTGGGTCTTTATACTTAACAGGAATTGGACCAGTGAGCAACTCATTAATGGATGATGCAAGGAAGACTTTTTTAAGGACTTGGGTCTTTCTCTTCTTGGTGCACATTTCCTTCAAAATTTGGCATATGAAGGCACTTGTTGAATGGCATCAAGAAGAGGGACATTGATTTGGACCTTATTGAATGTTTCTTTTATTTTCTCCATGTGAGCATTTGACTTGTTATTTCTCAGCCTATTTGGATATGGAACTATAGGCTTGTATGTATGCTCATCTACCTTTTCTTCACCCTTGGCCTTGGAAGTGGATGGCTCTGAACTAGAGAATGGTTTGTCAAAAGTTGGTGGTTTTGGGACATGAGATGTTGGCTTTGGTACTGGATGAGATTGTGGACTAGAAACCTTATTGTCTATTTGTTTACCAGATCTCAGGGTATGAATGGCATGACAGTGACTGGGTCCTGAATTTTCAACTTTGGGATTTAGCAATGGCTGGTTTGGGAAAAAATTTCTTTGATTCTCAGCCAATTGCCCAATTTGGACCTTCATTTCATTCAACTCCTGCTGCTGGTTCTTGTTAAGGTTTCTATCATTTGTTTCAACTCAGATATTTCGGAATTATTTTGGGGTGGATGTTGAGGATATGGAGATTGGAACTGTGATTGGTAATATGGTGGTGGGTCCTGATATGACTGATATGACTGTGGTGGACTTTGAGATGGATGAACATACAGTGAATTCTGATCGAAACTGGATGGATGAAACTGAGCATTGTACAGATGTGGAAGTAGTGGCATATGATGCTCAGGACCAGACTGGCTCCATGGAAAATTTGGATGGTTCTGCCATCCTGAATTGTAAGTATTGGAGTATGGGGTCTGGTAAATGCTGCATTCATGTTCTCCTGAAATGAGTGGAGCTGAGATAATGGACACTCCTCAACAACATGGCTAAGGTCTTGACATTTGGTGCAACCTGGTCTAATCAAAGGCAATGGGTTGACCTGGTTGACCACAGAATTCCCTATTGACTTAAGCAATCTATCCTCTTCATTAATTGTGTGATCTTGGTTTCTGAAGCTAGAGAGGATTCTTTGGATTGTGTACCAGTTCTGGAAGTGGTGGGAGTCGATTTGTCAGGACAAGACTCCCACTGAATGGTTTTCTCAGCTAGGGTTTCAAAGAGATCCCACCCCTGATGTTCATCTTTTTTCAGGAATTCCCCTTGGCACATGGATTCTAAAAGTGTTTTCGTTTGGTAATCTAATCCATCATAGATAATCTGGCATAGCCGCCATTTCTCTATGCCGTGATGGGGACATAGGGCAAGGAGGTCTTTGAAACGCTCAAGATATTTCCAGAAAGGTTCATTTTGTTCTTGCTTGAATTGCATTATGTTTTTTCTCATGAGGGCTGTTTTGTGGATAGAATAGAATTTCCTAAGAAAGACCTTAACAAAATCATCCCATGAAGATATGGAACTGACAGGAAGACTATAAAGCCATTTCTTAGCTAAATCTTTAAGTGCAAACGGTATGAACCGTAACCTAACAGCATCCTCAGAAAGTTGGGATATTCTCATCATTTGGCATACCTCTTCAAACTCACGAATAAAGAGGTACGCGTCCTCAGACTCTAAACCATGGAAGTGGGGAAGTGTACTAATGAATTGTGGTTTCAGCTCAAAATGATTTCCATTAGGCTCGGGGAGAAGAATGCATGAAGGAATGGAGGTGCGAATCGGATAGAATCGATCCTGAAGTGAGACGTTGTTGGTCATGATGTGAAGTGGTTGTTGAAGTGTAAGTGTAGAAAGAATTAGGATCACAAAACCACTATTGTATATACAATCACAAACAACGTGCACCGATCACACCAGCGAAAAAAGAAAAATAACAAACAACAAAAGAAAAAAAATCAATCCAAGCTTGTCTAGAGTTTCTGGTCCTAGATGACTCCTAAATAGACTGTCCACAGGAGGTTTGGTGTAGACTCTGACTATAAGCAAATCAGCCAGGGAAGGGTAAAGTCGTTGGGAGGTTTTCCGTCCGGAGACGTTCCTTAATTAAGTAACCAACAACCTTCGGGCTTTCGGCCCTCAACCCCTTTCCTAGACACCGATTTTACAGAAGTCAATTTCCAACACTTTTCCCCCTTAGGATAATCTCCTAAGTGAGTCCGGATGTCCCTAGGGCCAACGTCTATCAAATTTTATTTACAAGCTTAGGATTGTGAGTACGTGGGGAAAATGATTTCCGGGCTAAGGAAAGGGTAATGACCTCCCCCACCTTATGTTATTTACAGGAATTGCCCTTAGAATTAATTGTGCAAGTGTACGATATAGAAACAAACAAGGTTCACTCCAAGTAAGAAAAATCAAACAAAGAGTGAGTCTTAGTCTATATGCAATGAATCACGTACCTTGTCCCACGCACTCTTCAACAGTAAATTTAAAGTAATTGAAAGACACGTGCCTATAATGCAAGATGTCTAACAATTTTTTAGCAATTATCAACCAATTTCTTACTGTTGAATTAATTAACAGGAATACAGTGAAGTATACAGGAAATGAAGTATATAGGCAGCAGTATCTTGCAGAGAAGAAGCCCCTGCAAAATTTTGTAAGTAGTGAACTCTAAAGTGCCGCGTTCCCACGGCAATTCTTGTGGATCCGCGGCACAATAGAGGGATTCTGGGCTCTGCTTTCTTGAGCAGAGGCCCAGGTCCACTTATATGTTTCTGCTGTAGATATTTTCCTGTTTTCTTCTCCTGTCACCTGCAACAGAGAAGATATATCGTTTAGTTTCTCACTTTTAAAAATACCGTCGCTCTCCCCGGCAACGGCGCCAAAAATTGATTAGATTAGAAAGGGGTAGTGTGAAGTATAGCACGAGTATTATGTAAAAGAGAAAGGTTTAGAATCAACCTCGGTGCTTGTTTACTCCACAAATGTATGTAAGATGTTCAATGTACCCTTTCTTATCTCCGCTATAGCCTAGGGCTATACCGAGTCGGATCTCAGGGAGAGCTAGCGATAGAAGCTTTCACGATACTAGTGAGAAGAGGAAACGAGAATTCTTCTATGTTTCAAAAGAATAAAGAATCAAAAGAAAAACAAATCAAAGAATTGGTGGCTATGTTCATGGTGGAAATCGGGAGAAATCAAGATTGAGATGGATTTGAACTAACAACTAAAAAGAAAGTAAAATCAAGAAAACTTTGAATGAAAGAAATCCATGACTAGCTAACCTTAACTACCTTGCTAAACTAACTAAACTCCGTGATAGTGATGCGTGCCTCATGTTGATTCATCGGCATGGATTTGTCTTGCTTGTGATCTAATTACTTTCCCTCTTGGATGATGGGGATTCATTCTTGGACTTGTCTTGTAGCCTCCATAGATGGTCATCGGCCTACAAATGGACTTTCACTAATGGAATCAAAAGAGCTACACTCAAGTGATGCAAATGAAAAAACATACAACATTCACTAATGGAAGTAGTGAAGTTATACATCAAATAGCATATTGGTGCTTCCATCTCCATGTTCCATCAAGGCACTAGTTCGAAGACTAGGCTCCAAGTGAGGCACACATGAATCATATGGAGAATTACAACTAAATCTTGCCAAGAAATGAAAAGAAACCCATCGGAGAAGAGAAGACCATACAAATTGCAAGATGAAGTAAGGCAATCACACATGAGCTAGAAGTTAGCAAGGTAGTAGTTAGCTAGTACATGGAGAAGGAATTAGCTACTACAAGCCATTACAAAAAGAAAACAAAGCATGAATAAATTGCTAGAAATTAACAAAGCAAGTAAAGTGAAAGAAAACAAACTAGAATCAAGCTCAAGTAGAGTAGATGAGAATGGATCAATCCTTGTATAGCTCCAAGTTGTCACTCCTTGTTGATACAAGCTCTCTCTCTCATACAACTCTCTCTTGCAATGAAATCTAGGGAGAAGAAGATCATAGAGAGCTAAAAACCCTAAACAAAAACTATCAAAATACAAAACTATGAACTAAACTCTCTCTCTTCTCTGATCAGTCTCAGCTCGCAGGTGATAGTCCAGTATTTATAGCAGATCTGAGAAGCCTCTGGAGAGAATTCTGTTACCACAAAATCCGGAGCCAAACAGCCACCAGATTGCCGCGCCCATGCCGCGGGGCGCGGCAATCTAAGAGCCGTTTGATCTGATCTTTCTGGTGGAGATTGGTTAGGAGTTGGTTATCCACGTGGCATGGTTAGTTTCTTCGTTTGTTGCGAGGATCTCTCTGGATCTGGAGTGAGATTTGACTTTATCTTGGATCTTTAACTAATCACCTTAATTATTGCTAATTAAGGTAATTAATTACTTTATCTCCTTTTAATTGTGTACCTGCAAATAAGTAGAGAAGAGGATTAAAAATCATATATTTAGTTGTATTATGCATGGGGAATATGATATAAAATATGCAATATTGAGTACTAATCAGTATACTGAGAAAGTAGAGGAGCCTTTTGGGGATGATGCTGAGTGCAGACCTCGGATCAACCTGTACCCTTTTAATGCATGTTGAACCAATGTATCCGGTGTAGTACAAAGGTCGATCGTGCTTGTTATCCTTGAGAAGCATATCTTCCGCTGTGAAGGTAATAACAGGTACCTTTGATTGTACATGATGGCATTCAGGGCAGGAAGACCGGGCGTCATCTTTAGGGATTTCTGGCATGTACGTCAGTAATGATTCTGAATTAACCAGTGCATCTCTGAGTGCTTCTCTTGTCTCTTTTGAGAGACGAAGGAGCTCGTGTATGGTAATATGAGCCGGGATATTAGCCAGCTGGGCCAATATGTTGAAACGAAAGGGCATGTCAAGCCCTGGGCCTAAAGGCTTCTTCAGGACATGGTCGAACCGGACTTCCTTTGGCTTCTCCTTCCCCTTGGTTAGACTGAAGCGGGTGCTGGTACTTGTACTGACGTCGTCTGCTCTTGTGTCTCGTCAGTAGCTTTCTCATACTATTTTAAGTATGATTTTTCAGATCGAGTACCTATTGGCTGAGGTACATCAGCTCGCGTTGTGTAAGCGTGCTTCTCTCCTTCAGAATCACTGAGAGAAGCTGCTGTGAGATTGTCATCATCTAGCAGGATGGAGATGACATTGCAAGATTTGCCCTTCGACTTGGACTTCTTTGAATCCCATTGTTCGTCTTGGACAAGGTCTGGGTGTATCCACATGATTTCCCCAGTCTCCAGAGTCAAGGGAACGAGACCCTTATTCTCTTGAATTTTAGCTGAAGGATATTTGACTTCCAGCCGTGGTGCGGGTATTGGATAAGTCCCGTTAGGAACTGTGACCTTTGGGGTTTTGCCGAACTCGAGGGTCACCATGTTTGCAGTGACTTTCTTTTGCTCTGACTTCAGCTTCAGGACTCCGGCGTCGACTAAAGCTTGAATTCTATCCTTGAGGACCAAAGCAATTGTCGGTAGGATGATGAATCATCCTATGAAAGAGACAATATTTGGTATCATTTGTGCGTCCTATTTCATTAGGACGTCGAGCATCCGGCAGCTTCAATTTATTCCCTTTGTGGAGTAGATGGAATATTGTGACCACCTGATCGTCTTTGAAGGAGTACTGTTTCGGAGGAAACTTAGACTCCTAATTATTGAAGCCGCTCTTCTTAGCCTTTGACTGAACATCCCCTGATAATTCAACGAGCATAGTCTCTTTCCCTTTGGCTTGAGAAGACTGTGCCATGTCGCCACATCCCTTATTACTCATACTCCCATTTGCCTTTAGGGTGGATGGTTCGAACTTTTTAGCCGACTTTTCGGCTATCTCAGCTTGCTCGACCAGTTCTTTTCAGGTATAGGCTTTGACAGCCCCCATGCGAACTTCTACTTGGTTTAAGAAGTTATTCCTGCACGTCTGTAAGAGCATGGGTAATGGCATCCCTGCTGGGCACATCAGGGATAAGTTTCTGAACCGCTCGATGAAGTCACGGACAGATTCGCCCTTCTTCTGTACGGTAGAGAGGAGTTTATCCATGGTTACCTCGGTATCCTCCTCATAGAAACGAGAAAGAAATCGGGTTTCAGGTCGATTCAGGAATTGACAGAGCCCGGAGGGAGACTTCGAAACCAGTCGAATGCTACCCTTTTTAAGGTGCCAATGAATAGCCTAGCCATGATAGCATCATTGTCTATAACATTACCGGTCTGAGACCAGAAATAGTAGATGTGCTGGTTTGGCGAGCTCTTACCATCGTACGTATGTAACGTTGGTGGGTTAAACTTTGGTGGGTATGGTACTGAATCCCATTCCAGCGGGTAAGGACAGACTACCCCTACTTTCTTTAGTTCATCCCTCTGAGTTAGGGATGCGATTTGAGCTTGGATGCCTTTGAGAACTTCAGCGTCCAAAGAAGAACCCTCCTTTGACTTCTCCATCTTTGGCTGTTCATTGCTTAGATGTTCTTCCTCATCATGGTTACTCTCGGTATCATTGTTATTCCAGTTATTGAGGAGTTAAGCGAGCATCTGTTGAATATTGTCTAAAGCTTCTTGCTGGGTCTTGGAAGTTTGCTCCTGAGCTTCCAACCGTCGACGAAGGTCATCATTACCGTTATCAGCCATATTTGCTGATACTCTATCCGTTCGTACCGAGCTAACTGTTGCCGAAGAGGCATACCTACTGTCTTCGTCCTCTTCATCAGGCCATTGGATTAATCCTTTCATTGATTCTAGTGAGATTACTGCAGTTGAGGAACATGATTGTTCATAACTGTAGGGTATTGCAACCCTAGATCTAGTATTCCGGAAGACACCTTCTTCATGTACCAAGACTTCGCCAAGGCCTGGGCTATAATCCGGATCTGGGGAACTATAGGGAGTGTCGTGGGACGCTCATCTGCCCCTGCGCAGCTGTCGTCCTTTTCCGATCATGTTAACGGATGCAGAGGGTAGATCTCGCGATACGCTCCTTTTACGATGTTTCACCGGAGCTTGTACCGACAGTCGATCAAAAACTGATCGTCGGCCTGAAGGAGTGGCGGGGATCGGTCCTAGCTGGCAATGGACTGAGTGAACTGTCACCAACTGACATCCCACTTGTTGACAACATGAGGGAGAAGTTTGAAAAGATTCCGACTTCTGTTTGCTTGTCAAGAATTCCCGCAAGTCAGACCCAGTTGGGCCTAAACGATCCAGCGCAGAGGTTCTGTTGGACTGCGCATAGGATGACGTCCTGTTCTTTTTATCACTGCAGAGATAATTAGCACTAAATAGTGCTTTAGCCCTAACTTTGCGGCTAAGAACCTTGGGAATGTCCTTGGGTGCTGAAGCTGCATAAGCACCGCTATCAACACTTAGGGACGATCCCTTAGCTCCGCTGCGAAGGGCGAGCTTAGTGCTTGATGAACTGGGGAGCGAAGCACGCTATGGTGCTTTATCCGCTATGTTGTTGCGAAGGTGATTAGCCCTAGATAGAGCTTTGGCTCTAAATTTGCGGCTAAAAGCTTTGGAAATGCCTTTGGGCGCTGAAGCTGCATAAGCACCGCTATCAGCACTTAGGGACAATCCCTTAGCTTCGCTGCGAAGAGCGAGCTTAGCACACTGTGGTGCTTTGGTTCCAATTTCGTGGCTGCGAACTTCAAGCATATCCTGAGGTACTGTGCTTGGCACACCATCAGTAGTTTTGCTCATAAGAACGAGGCTGGCGCGAGGAGTTACTGCTCCTGAATTAGGCGAAGGCATCATCGCCGTTGTAACTTCACGGCTGACAGTCTCGTTGAAGCAGGCAGGCATCTTGCTTTTTTTTTTCGCGATAGAGACGAACTTGTGGCGTAGCTACGCCTGACGTTTCATACAGTGCCTTCTGCTTTGGCCTCCACATCTGCTTTGAAAGAGGAGACTTAGGTTCGCATGGAGCCTGACTAGCCACACGCGAGGCTGGGAGGTGTTGGAAGGATTCTGATTCCGGTTTCTGCTCTGAAACCTTGGCCATGGAGACCTTTCTATGCTTTCGTGCATGGAGCATTGGACCACCCCCAGAGAGGAGTTCTTCGAATTTTCCTTGGTCGAAGTGAACGACTAAGTTTTCGAAGGTGACAGGCTGAAGATTCTGACCCTTGCAGCGGGTCTGCTTCCTTGTTGCGCCAGAAGACCGTGGTAGGCTCGCAGAGAGCCTTATCTGTCTCCACAGAGACTTGCTTTGAAGATTTAGCCAGAGGGGCTCTGGCCGCACCAGCTTTCTTGAATTCAGAGGTAGACCCGAAGGTCTGTTCGTCGCATTGTGACACTTGATTCTCAACAGTGGAGAATTCGCTCCCCAGCGGAGTCGCCATATTGTTTTCCATTGATTTTTACAAAAGGGGAAAACTTATAAAAAAGAGTCGAGGAGCTAAATTACAAGTAACACAAAAGATTACAAGTAGATCTCCTCTGAGATTCTGGAGAAGTGTGCCGATAGGAGTCTGGTCAGCGCGCGACCACTTTGTCCCTTTCACGATGCGATCGATGGGATTCCCTTCTCGCCTGGTTCTGAAAATTCCTTGAGAGGGAGGAAGGTATTAGGGTATTAGCACCCTGATTAGAGAAGCAGTTCTCTGAATTCTCTGAATTCTTAGAAGCAAGGGAATAAATCTCTGTTTAGCCCTCTCTCTATGCGCGTCTCTTTGCCTATGCGCGTCTTTGTGCCCCTCTGTTCCTATGCCTCGGTGGGCTATTTATAGTGAGAGCAGGGGTATAATTGTCCCTTGAAAATCTGAAAACAGATTGAGTCAATCTGTTTAAATGTGAAAAGTAGACTTGCTGCGAGGCTAGAATCAGCTTCTGCGTAGCTAGAAATAGCAGGTAGCATCGATATCCTGATCTGTTTTGATTCTTTCCAAATAACTGAAAGATCTCCCCTGATCTTGTTACTTGTTTTAGGAGAGTCAAGAGATTATGGTAAACAACTACCAAATTTGATCTCAGATTTGATCTCGATTAGATTTGATCTTGAATAGATTTGATCTTATCTGGAGATTTAATTGGTCAAAGGTGGCCATGAAAGACCCGCAGCGGAGCTACCGCGTCGAACTCGCAGCGGAGCTAGAAAGAGCATCTAGCAAAGTTAGAAGAAAGCTCTTCAGTGGAGCTGGATAAACATCTGTGGCGAAGCTACCATCCTTCTGCGCAGTTGCGTGTGGCTTCGAGCGAAGCTAACTCTCTGCGGAGTTAACTGAGCACTTCAGGCGAAGCTGTAAGTTAGCTCACTGATGGTGCTTTGAATGGCTTCAAGGCGAAGTTGGGCAAACTTAGCCTCTCAGGCAAGGCTATCCCCTCGGAGATGGGTACAGAACTGGTCGTCAGCTTGTCTGTCACTTGTCTTTTGTAAATGTCAACAAGTTTAGACATTGTTCAAGCAAGTCAGGAATCTTGTCTTTTTTAGAGTGTCAACAAACGTTTGGTCTGGGAGAATTGTTCTGGGCCAAAGAGAAATTTGGGTGATTTCTCCAACCGGGCTTGTACGTCTGCGAGTACGGATTGTGTGGCGACCGTGAGTAGGCCGCATTCATGTGTTCTGGTGGCACTTGCTGGGTATGGAAAATAGGGTACTCTTCAAAGACATGTTTCGGTGCCTGACAGTATGAACAACCCGGATTGTGAATTGGTAGTAGGTTGATTTGGTTGACATTGGCTGGCTCTTTTATTTCTAGAGCCTCTATTCTCCTCATCAGGGTAGCAATCTTTGCTTCTGCAGCTATGGATGATTCTAAGAATAGGAGCCCTCCTTTTGAAGTTATAGATTGTGAATTCCTTGGTTTTTCGAGGCTGGCTCCCATTGTAGGGTTTTCTCAGCTAGATCTTCAAACAAATCCCAACCCTGATTCTCAACCTTTTGCAAGAACCCTCCCTGACACATGGTTTCTAACAGGAATTTTGTTTGATAATCTAAACACCCGTAGAGAATCTAGCACTGACGCCATTTCTCCACACGTGATGAGGGAACTGAGCTAGGAGATATTTGAATCGCTCAAAGTTTCTCCAAAATAGTCCGCTTGATTCTTGCCTAAACTGCATGATATTCTTTCTGATGAGGGTAGTTTTGTGAATTGGGTAGAATTTCTTCAAGAAGGCTTTGATGAAATCATCCCACGTTGTAACTGATCTACAACCAAACTGTATAACCATTTCTTTGTTAGGTCCTTTAGGGAAAAGGGAATGAAATGTAACCTAACGGCATCATCTCCTAGCTGGGGAATACGCATCATGAGGCATACTTCTTCAAATTCCCTAACAAAGAAGTATGCGTCCTCCGATTCTAAATCATGAAACTTTGGAAGAGTGTTGATGAATTGAGGTTTTAATTCAAAGTTATTTCCATTCGCCTCAAGCAGTTTTATACAAGATGGCAATGAGGTTCTGATCAGGTAAAACTTGTCCTGAAGCGACGGCATCACTGGTTCTGGATGCAAGGGTAGAGAAGTGTTTCTAGTTAATCTGAAAATTACAGGATCTCTAAGCCACTCTTGCATGTAGCACACACCACAAACAACGTGCAAACAATAAAACAATCGAAAAGAATAAATGACACTCACATAACATCGTTGTACTTATGCTTAGGACTTCACTTGTAAACTCAACAAAAACAAACGAGATAAAGTAGAAGAGGAAGACGAAAACAAAAGACAATGAAAGTAAAGAAGAACATAAAATTGTTACCTTTTATTGTTTGAAACAATGGAAGAAAGGAGGAGGGTACATCGGTGTCACTCTCAACATATGCCTCTCTCTCTCTTACTTACATGAATCATCATCTAACCTAGGCTTACATACAATTTACATAAAAAGAAAAGAAAAACCTAAACTAAGAAATGGAAAACTTGGCTAAATCCTAACTCTGCATGGTCGTCCATTTTCAGCACAAAGAATGGCCTTTTATAGGCATAACCCTAACAACCAGGATCCCGGGGAGATCGGGGGAGCAAACGCTCCCCCTAACTCCCCAACTTTGCCGCGAAAACGCGACTTTGGCCGCGTTTTCGCGGCCAGCGTGTGGCCAGATTGCCACACCCTGTTGGTGGGTCTCTCTGGGAGTTTCTTCTGCATTTATCTTCAGTTGGTTTCTTCGTTTGGGTCCAGGATTCTGACGAAATGGCCTTGGATTCTTGGCTTTAACCGATCGATTCTGAGAGGATTCTTCTCAACCGGTTTTCAACCTCTTGATTTTGCCCTGATTCAGTGAGTGCGAATTTATTCTGATTTAATTCAGAATTTTGGTGGGCTTTGGGCTCATTTCTCTTCATCTCCTTAAAGATTGGGCCTGCAAATAAATTTAGCATTTAATTAGGACAATGCAGGCTTTTATTCTAAAATAAGTATGGACATATGATATTAAATATGCAACATTAGCGACCAATCACACCCCCATACCTATCTTTTGCTCGTCCTTGAGCAAAACAACTAAACTATACTAAGGATTATTAGACCACTTTCGCAGGTCACGCGATTGCACTGAGCATGTGCAACAAGCCGTTAAACCTCTAGGTTTACCCTAGAGGACGAGTTTTGTCTCGTGAGGGTTTTCAGCGGATTACACCCACAAAATCCATAAAGAAAGAGAAATAAAGAGTTAGTATTTTCGAAAGGCATTTTGAAAGAGAAAAATATTTGAAATATAATTGTAAGATCTAAGCAATCTATAAGTTATAGGAAGACTGAATTTTTCATTCCTAAACTTAGTCTCTATTCAAAAATTTGTTATCAATCAAGGTAAGGAGTTAAATTGTACTTCTCATCTAGTCTATTACTTTACCCTAAGTCATATGCACCTTGTGACTGTGAAAATTTTGACTAAGGGTTCATTAACTCTAACTCTTATGCCTTATTTATTTATATATATATATTTTTGGTGGTATTATACCTTAGTTTTATTAGGCTTTCTAATCTGCCCATGTAACGAGCCTTTAATTGATGACTCCCAAACTAAACGGTCTTAGGGCACCGGGTGAGAAAACACCCCAAGGACTTAAGGACTCGAGCAAACAAGGCCACAAAACTAAGGCTTTTTTTATATGAACCACTTTTAGGCGTGAATACTTATGCTTAATTAGGCACAAATACCCAGCTTAATTAGAGGAAATTTTTTCTCAAACTTATCTAATCATCTTTCGCATAAATACTAAGGCTTGCTTAGGCCAAAGCACTTGGCTAATCAATAATTAGATTTGTTTATCTCTCTTTTTTTTCTTTTTTTTCAAACTTATCTAATTATCTTTCGCATAAATACTAAGGCTTGCTTAGGCCAAAGCACCTAGCTAATCAATAATTAGATTTGTTTATTTATTTATTTATATATATATATATATATATATATATATTTTATAAGGCATAAGAATCTTTGTTTTTGAACCCTAAGTGTGTAAGTGTATGAAGTGTGCATATTTCATCAAGGTAAAGATCAAGACTAAATTACTTTGACAAATTTTCTTCCTAACCCTAAAAATCAAACAAATAATCATATTTTGACCAAGTATAAGAAATCCGAATTTAGATTTTCCTATTCCTTAAAATTAACTTAATTTCTTACAAAAATAAGTCAAAATATTGTTTCTATTTTTCAAAAAGTTTTTTTTTTAATAAAAAGAAAAACCTAAGTTATGTTAGAACCCTCCCTCACACCTATCTCATGCATTGTCCTCAATGTATGAATTAATGCATAGATGCATGAAAAAGAAGAAAGGGAAGGAAAATGTTACCTTAAGGTGGTGGTTCCGGTGGTGGTCTGATTGGTCCACAAAATGCGACCCAATCAACTTTTCTTGGGGCTCGGAGGAACCTACCAGAAATTATTCTAATATAACCCACTAAAAAGATGTGTCCATAAAGGATTTTTATTAAGTATGTGACCCCATCTAATTTCCAAATTCCATAACAAATTTCGGAGTCAAATTTGTCAACCACCTCGTCCCAGAATGGAGTATGAAATGATAGAATGATTGACTTGGACTCAGGAAGTATAGGAACTAATACCGACTCAGGAAGGTGACTTAAGTCAAGTAAAGGCTCATTTCTCTCATCTCCTTAAAGATTGGGCCTGCAAATAAATTTAGCATTTAATTAGGACAATGCAGGCTTTTATTCTAAAATAAGTATGGACATATGATATTAAATATGCAACATTAGCGACCAATCAATAAACAACGAACAAAAGAAGGAAAAACAACCACAAAGCCTTAGTCTAAGGCACCTGGACCTAGAGGACTCCTAACTGGTCGATTCTCTGGGGGAGGTTGTTGCAGGAACTCTATTACAAGCTAATCGGCCAGGAAAGGGCAAAACTCGGTGGGAGGTATTCGGACGTGAGCCACGGGCCTTAATTATGGCAAACCACGGAGCTTTCGAGGCTTTGCCTCTCAATCCACTTTCCTTAGACACCGATTTTGTAGGAGTATAGTTCTTGCAATTTTCACCCTCGGTTAATCTCTTAGTGAGTCTGAGATGTCCCCAGGGCCAATGTCTATCAATTTTTAGTTAAGGCTTGGGATAGTGTGAGCGCACATGGAGATGGTTTTTGGGCTAAGAAAGGGTGATGAAATTCCCACCTTATCTTGTTTATTTAGGGTTTTGCCCTTAATGTCAATTGTGCAAGTGTACAGTATATTCACAACAAGGTAACACCCAAAGCGATAAATCACTCCAAGATGTTGGTCCTATTCTATATGAACGCACCGTACCTTTTCTCTAGCACTCTTCAAAGAAATTGAAATGAATTGAAATAGACGAGTACCCTAAATGCAAGAGTCTAATCCAAATTTTAATTAAGCAACAAGTGAATTTCTGTTGAGTTTATTACACATGTATAAGGTGAAGCATTTAAGGGAAATAAAAAATTTGAGAAAGTAATTTGAGCGGTTTTCA
This sequence comes from Agave tequilana, assembly GCA_038442645.1. Taxonomy (NCBI): domain Eukaryota; kingdom Viridiplantae; phylum Streptophyta; class Magnoliopsida; order Asparagales; family Asparagaceae; genus Agave; species Agave tequilana. The sequence goes on from JAVJIF010015402.1 coordinate 35,967, forward strand.
GCAACCCTGCAGAAGAGTTTGTTAGTACTTTAATCAGAGAAACTTGCTTTTATACGAATTTTCTTTAGGGCAAATGAATCCTCGTGCAACGTCTTTGGCCACCACTTTCTCTTCTCATCATAGTAAGCTCCTTGGTACTTCTCCTACACACAAGAATAAAGAAAAAATTTTAATATTGAACAATAAAGTCGTTCCCTCCCCAGCAACGGCGGCAAAATTTGATCGGCAAAAAGCAAGCACAAAAATAAGTAAAGAAATGTGGGTCGATGTTACTGCTTTTGCGATTCTTCCGTACTAGCAAAGTGGCTATACGGGTCGTATCCACAAGGAGAGATGAAATCACCTAGAGGGGGGTGAATAGGTGATATGACTAATCTAAATGCGCTAAATGCGGAAGCTTAAAAAACTAATTGCAACACACTTAGTACAACACACAAGTGTAGCTGAATTCCCCGTGAAGGGCTCTGAACTAACTCCTCTTGATTCCCCTAGATATGGGTTGAGGTGCTATATGAAGCTCTTGTGGTTAAGTACAAGTGAGGCACACACAACAATCCAAGCATATAATGAATAAGCAATATGAATCAATGCAAGGACAACACAAGCAAATATGATATGAATGAATAAATGATGCTTTGCACAAAATAAAAGAGAGAGAGTTAGAGACAAGTGGATCAAACGCAAACACAAAGATATGTTCCGAGGTTCGAGCCCCTAGCTCTACGTCCCCGCCTTCACCGAGAAGGATTTCTAATCCACTAAAGGAGTACCGAACTCCTCTCTCAACCTTACAATGCCACCGAGGCAATACAACCACAATCCACCTCTACAGAAGAGGGATAAGGCCCGTAGCCAATACAATCTCAATCACCTCTATCGAAGAGGGATCCAAACAATCACCCGATCAACATCTACCAAAGAGGGATACAACAAAGTAAGGGTGTTTACAACAAGTGGTTACAAAGACCACAAACTCAATCTCTTTTCCCACAAACAAATAATCCTATAGAATAGGATAGGTGATAGCTCAATTGTGGAAAAACAAAGTGTTTTGATCAAAGAAAATCTCTTGGAAAAATACCAAATTGATATAGAAATTAAGAACAAGAAACTAATTCCCAAAAACCTATTTTCTTTGAAAATAACAAAACACTTAAAAACAAATAGAATGAATCGTTTTGCTCTTTAAACTCTTTTGAAAAACTTATTTTTAAAACCAGAGAATGGGAAAAAATCAGCTCAAAAAATCTTAGTTAAAAACATGAAGAAACGGGGTATTTATAGCCCCAACAGAAAACTAGCCGTTAGGCTGATCTGGCAGCCTGATAGGCTTGCGGTCGACCGGCCGGTCGACCGCCAACGGTCATAAATATGACCGTTGGGCAAACTCGATCGACCGCACGGCCGACCGCCCAGATACAGAGAGCAGAGCTCTCTGGTCCAGTCGACCGTCCGGTCGACCGCCCAGATACAGAGAGCAAAGCTCTCTGGTCCGGTCGCCCGACCCTGTGTCTGACAAACGTGCACAAGGCTGTGCACGTCAGTTGACCGCTACGGTCAACCGGCCCATGGTGCGGTCGAACGTACGGTCGACCGACTTGGCCTGTCAGCCACAGTCTGGGTCAGAAACTGGGTCAGAAAAACAGTTAAATATATTTCTAAAATTTTTTTAAGTCTTCTAAAAATACCCAAAAATAGTTTTATCATTTTGCATTGATATATAAACTTGTGATAAACATTTTAACTCAATTATCAAGCATATGAAACCATTTTTGTGTTTTATCATTTTTACCAAAAACCAAAACTTGTATTTTATCAAACTTAGATTTTTCAATAGGAAATCTGATTTTTCCTAAAAGTCATGAATAGAAATATCAAAATAAGTTTGTATAAGATATGAAGCATGTATGTATATTGAACACATCTAATATACATAAAAACCATTTAAACTTGTTTTGATCTACTATTTATGAAAACCAAATCCAAAACATAAAACTTGTGTGTGTTGTGCACTTGAGCATATCAACTATACTAAGCTTTACAAATGGATCTAAACATACTCTAAATTATGGATACCTAAGTCTTCTTGACGATCTTCATCTTCAAGCCGACTCGATCCCAAACGTGATCCACCGAGTGCAAAGGTATGATCTTGATGTTCGGGCACTGGAATCACCAAGTGAAGGCTTCCAAACTCCTCTTTTTGAAGCAATCACCAACTAATATCTTGTTACATGATCTGAAACTAAAATCACAAGATTAATAGTAAACATAACTACATGAGTTAATCATCATCAAAACTAGAGTGGAAGGCCTCTGGGCCAACAATCTCCCCCTTTTTGATGATGACAAAACTCATGGAGTTATATATGCATGGATTAAAGTTAAGCTTCAAAGAAGCTCCCCCTTAACTCATGCATAAACAAATAAACATAATGAATATGCAATGAAGGCTCTTAAACATGAATGCATAGATATGCATAAACAAAAAAAAGGTTCTAGATACTAATGAAATGTTCAAAAACAAAACATGCTCTAGATACCAAGTAAAATTAAACTAGATTAAACTTAATATATGCAAAAACATAAGTATGCATATATAAAACTATGCATATATAAAACTTTAAAACTCAAAATCTTTCTTCCCTTTTTGTCAATCATCAATAAAGGGGTAAAAACAAAACTAAATCAATAAATTTTCTTCCCCCTTTTGTCTAAAACAAGGAATCAATAAAGGGTAACAATCAAATAGGATATCAATTGAAAATATGTAAAAGTAGCATCTTGATACCAATTGAAAGTAAACAAAGATCAATAAATGTTATATGCTATATACATCCATGAAGAGGAAGACGCTAAGTTAACTTCCCTACACACATGCATTACATGAAGAAGAGATGACAAGCCCTAACTCACATAACACATGATATGTAATGCATAAGAGGAGATGTGAAGCTCCCCCTACAAACGTGTACCACATAAAGAAGAGATGTCAAGCTCCTCAATATAAGATACACTCAACATGAATCTATGTGTAGAAGAGATGTTAAGCTCTCCTTGCATATAGGCAATACAAATCAAAACTTTTGAGTAATTTTCTTTAAACAAAATTTTGAGATTTCAATTTAAAATTTTCAATTAAACATCTTGATATCAATTGAAATTATTATTCTCTTTAAGTATATGATATCAATTTAAACTTTTATTTTCTATCATAAAGTAAGGGAGTGGAAATACAAATACCAATTGAAATATGAAAATCGGATTTTCTCCCCTTTATGAAATACCAACAAAAACTATGCGTAGGCTTGAAATAAGATACCAATTGAAAACTAAATCAATTGAAACAAAGTTGAAGCTCAAGCTCTAGCATAAACAAATATATATGTATGAAAGATTAGATACCAATAGAAATTGATACCATTAGAATTGAAGGCATACATACATAAACACAGATGAGTATACAAAAAGATCAAAATTGATACCAATTGAAAGAATTCAATGATACCAATTGAAACAACAATCATAGCAAGTGTATACCTCATATCACAATGAAGAATACGAACTAGTTAAAATGAAAAGTTTTGTTAACTAGTACGAAATTCTTCAAGTAAGGAATAAAACAAAATAGATTTTCATGAAAAACATGAAATCCACATGGCACTAAACACTCTATATCATTAAGGTACATATCAAGCTCATGAAAATAAAGTCATGAGAAACCAATAAATAAGGTGAGTGCACAAGTATAATGTGAAGATCATAATCATGAAAATTAGACATTCAAGCTCAATATTCCTTAAACAATGAAAAACAACAAAAATTATTTAATCTTCAAGGCATATGTATGTCATGTACAAACTAAAATATACATACATATCCAAACACAAAGAGTCCACAAAGATATATGCATGAAGGCACGTGGCTCAAAAGGATATACATGTATATCTAATAGTTTGGATAAGATAGACATATACATGAAGTTTAAACATAAATTCATGAAAACATGAATAACTAAATTTTCATTAAAACAAATTTCATTTCAAGGTATATGTATGATTTGTCAACACAAGAAGCATACATACATATCCCCAAACACAATTGAGATAATAAATAAAGATTTGCATGAAAAGCAAATGACTCAAGGGGTATACATGTATATCTTAAAGTTTGGTAAAATAAACATATACATGAAATGAAAACACATAAACATAAAACAAATCCAAAATAGGAATACAAGTTTAAAATGCATGAATTAGAAAAACTAGACTATACTAGCACATCTAATGGGTTCAAATAAGCATTCAAGCTCAAACATATATAGATTTATTTGTGGCCCACTATATGTACAAGTATATACCTAGTCTTAATGAAAACTAACATTTAAACATATATTCAAAGCATGAAGCATCAAAAACAAGATAAAAATCATCATGATAAACATAAACATGATTATTATGTAAATTCACGTGTTATTAGAGCTATGATAAACATGATATCTAAACAAATGGTAAGAACACAAAAATAATAATCCATATTAAACATGGGTGTCTCAAAAGGCTATACATGCATGTCAAGGGTCTAATAAACATGGTATTAACATAATGATCAATAAACAATGAAACATGCTATAAACAATGACTATGAAAAGCATGTAAATTAAAACGGGAGTAAAGGATTGTCACCAAAACCGAAGAAGCAACTCTCCTTGTCTCCAAAACATGGTGGTCTTCCCACCAAACCTTCCTTGAAAGTGATGCATCCAATTGATTTCCATGAAGCTCGGAACGCATCCACTCCAAGGTACGGCAACTCTCACGTCAAGTGAGAGCCCACACCTACATCAAAAATAGGAGGGGTGGTCTTTGGTACCCATACTCTTTTGGGTCCATGGGGGTTAGTACCTTCTCTAACCCAAACAAATTTATTTGCTAAATTTGAAGCATGTATTCTATCATAACAAAATTTAGCAAGGTGGCCCATACGTCCACAATGTGTACAAGTGTACACATGAGCATACATGTGATGGGTGTGTCCGTGAGGAGCATGTGTATGCCGTGTAGGGTGTGCATGAATAGATGGACTTGTTTCTTTCGAAACAAAGATTCCAATCGTGTATGCCCAACAACATATTGGCTCAAAGTGGAGCCCAAATAATTAACACTCTTCTTAAGCATGGATATATCATTATTAATCAAAGAAGAAGTGTGGCATGCAATAGGTGAAGTGTGTGATACTACCCTAGCATGGCAAACATGAGCATCAATCTTATTTTTCAAAACTTCATTTTTCTTTAAACAAGTATTTTAATCATTTGAAATAGAAATAATTTTATTTTTCAAAGCAACATTTTCTTTTAAAACAGAATCAATTTTTGAAGTTAAAACTTTATTTTTCTTCAAAACATTTTCACAATCATTATTGTTTTTCAAAAACTCATTTTCTTTAAGTGCAAGATCAAGCTGAGATTTTAATGAATCCTTCTCATTAGCAATCTCCTCATTTTCTTGCAAAACAATATCAAGTCTAGAAATTAAATTTTTATTATCATTGTTAAGGCCTAGACTTTTCTTTTTCAAATTTTATATTTTTCTATTATTTTTCACAAACAATAGAAAGTTCTTCATTCAAAGTATGGGCATCAACAAATTCATCACATGAAGAACTAGAATCAAAACTTTCTAATTGAGTTTCCGATTGTACCTCAAGGGAGTCGTTCCCTTGGACCATGAAGCATTGTGAATCGGATTCTCCACTATATTCCTCCGGTTGAATTTGCAATTGAAGCTTGGAGATGGTGCTGGTTGTCAACATATTCCACACTGCAAAGGTGGAATCAATGTTAGAAGCACGCATAAGATAATCTTTAGGTAAAGTGCCTCTAATGGCCTCAAGGCTTGTGCATTGGCCCCTATATGATTGCTATCACTAAGGTAGGATTCCTTGGTAATGGCAAGGTGAACCTTAAAACCTAGGGCTTGTAGGTAAACGGACATCTTAGCCTTCCAAACAACAATGTTGGAAGGGTCAAAACTAGGTGGGGTCATGAAGTCCATGGATGTAAACTATATGTGTGCAAGCAAACAAATGTGCAAATGCAAATGTAGATTAGCTAAACAAAGGATCTCACTCCTAGGATGTTAAGCCTAAGTATCAGGAGCGTAGGCTCTCATACCAATTGAAATCACCTAGAGGGGGGTGAATAGGTGATATGGCTAATCTAAATGCGCTAAATGCGAAAGCTTAAAAAACTAATTGCAACACACTTAGTACAACACACAAGTGTAGCCGAATTCCCCGTGAAGGGCTCTAGACTAACTCCTCTTGATTCCCCTAGATATGAGTTGAGGTGCTATATGAAGCTCTTGTGGTTAAGTACAAGTGAGGCACACACAACAATCCAAGCATATAATGAATAAGCAATATGAATCAATGCAAGGACAACACAAGCAAATATGATATGAATGAATGAATGATGCTTTGCACAAAATAAAAGAGAGAGTTAGAGACAAGTGGATCAAACGCAAACACAAAGATATGTTCCGAGGTTCGAGCCCCTAGCTCTACGTCCCCGCCTTCACCGAGAAGGATTTCTAATCCACTAAAGGAGTACCGAACTCCTCTCTCAACCTTACAATGCCACCGAGGCAATACAACCACAATCACCTCTACCGAAGAGGGATAAGGCCCGTAGCCAATACAATCTCAATCACCTCTACCGAAGAGGGATCCAAACAATCACCCGATCAACCTCTACCAAAGAGGGATACAACAAAGCAAGGGTGTTTACAACAAGTGGTTACAAAGACCACAAACTCAATCTCTTTTCCCACAAACAAATGATCCTATAGAATAGGATAGGTGATAGCTCAAGTGTGGAAAAACAAAGTGTTTTGATCAAAGAAAATCTCTTGGGAAAATACCAAATTGATATAGAAATTAAGAACAAGAAACTAATTCCCAAAAACCTATTTTCTTTGAAAATAACAAAACACTTAAAAACAAATAGAATGAATCTTTTTGCTCTTTAAACTCTTTTGAAAAACTTGTTTTTAAAACCAGAGAATGGGGAAAAATTAGCTCAAAAAATCTTAGTTAAAAACATGAAGAAATGGGGTATTTATAGCCCCAACAGAAAACTAGCCGTTAGGTTGATCTGGCAGCCTGACAGGCTTGCGGTCGACCGGCCGGTCGACCGCCAACGGTCATAAAATGACCGTTGGGCAAACTCGATCGACCGCCCGGCCGACCGCCCAGATACAGAGAGCAGAGCTCTCTGGTCCGGTCGACCGTCCGGTCGACCGCCTAGATACAGAGAGCAAAGCTCTCTGGTCCGGTCGACCGTCGGTCGGCCGGCCCTGTGTCTGACAAACGTGCACAAGGCTGTGTACGTCGGTTGACCACAACGGTCGACCGGCCCATGGTGCCGTCGACCGTACGGTCGACCGACCTGGCCTGTCAGCCACAGTCTGGGTCAGAACTGGGTCAGAAAAACAGTTAAATATATTTCTAAAAATTCTTTTAAGTCTTCTAAAAATACCCAAAAATAGTTTTATCATTTTGCATTGATATATAAACTTGTGATAAACATTTTAACTCAAATATCAAGCATATGAAACCATTTTTGTGTTTTATCATTTTTACCAAAAACCAAAACTTGTATTTTATCAAACTTGGATTTTTCAATAGGAAATCTGATTTTTCCTAAAACTCATGAATAGAAATATCAAAATAAGTTTGTATAAGATATGAAGCATGTATGTATATTGAACACATCTAATATACATAAAAACCATTGAAACTTATTTTGATCTACTATTCATGAAAACCAAATCCAAAACATAAAACTTGTGTGTGTTGTGCACTTGAGCATATCAACTATACTAAGCTGTACAAATGGATCTAAACATACTCTAAACTATGGATACCTAAGTCTTCTTGACGATCTTCATCTTCAAGTTGACTCGATCCCAAATGTGATCCACCGAGTGCAAAGGTATGATCTTGATGCTCGGGCACTGGAATCACCAAGTGAAGACTTCCAAACTCCTCTTTTTGAAGTAATCACCAACTAATATCTTGTTACATGATCTGAAACTAAAATCACAAGATTATTAGTAAACATAACTACATGAGTTAATCATCATCAAAATTAGAGTGGAAGGCCTCTGGGCCAACAAGAGAGAGCGTTGAAAGCTTGATGCTGCTTCTTTGTTCAAGAAAAGAGAAAGTGCTTTGTTTCAAATAAAGAATTTGAAAATGAAAACAAGTTGGTTTCAAGAATTGTTTAGAATGATTTGGTGGTTTGTAAAAATGGTTTTCTTAATGGTAAAAGCACATGGCTAACTTTTTACTAAGTGCTCCCACTAATCCCTAACTTCTTGAAGATGTAGCCTCACGATGGATCATAGGCAAGCATAACCTTTATGCATAGGAACTATTCACGTTGGAAACTGAATGAAAGTCCTTCCTCTAACTTAGCTTTACTCGATAAAACTTGGATATTCCCTTATTGAGATCCAATTGAAGGCGAGAATAAGGGAAGACACAAGTGCACTAATGGTATCGGCAAAGTTAATAGGAATTTCTCTACTTACAAAGACAAGCAAAGTTTACAATGTATAGATCGTCAAAAACCTTTTATGTATGAAATATAAGAGAGCTAATACTTTTAGGTAAGTTAGACTTAGAACCCTCGTCTTAAGATGTCATAGCTCTCATTTGCACAAGGCTTGTTTGATACTATTGACTCATTTGGGTTATCAATTAAGTTGTTAGAGATTAGTGGGTTAGTAGTTAGTTAGCCATGCAATGAAAGAGTTAGTTAGACATGATAGTAAAAGAAGCAACAAGAGAGAAGAGGTAAAGAGAAAGGGAGTTACACTAAAACAAAAACATAGAAGCAAATGAAACACCAAGTAAATGGAAAGAAGAAAGAGAAGTAATTACTTGTATAAGCTTGTCACCTCCAAATACAACTTTTACACACTCTCTCTTTCACTCTAATGGCTAAACTAAAACTGAAGAAGAAACAAACAACTACAATTCCTAAAAACAAAATAACAACTACTCTTCAAACCATGGATATTCCCTCTATTGAATCCCAAGGGGGCTATTTATAGACACCAGGGGAAAGGGGGCCAGGGGGACAACCCCTAGCCCAAAGTACGGCTGCGGCCCTACCAGGACGACGTGCTCCTGGCCGCCTGCTGTGTGCAGTCTCTTCTGTTCCCTGTAAGCTAGTTTTCTAAATTTTAGATTTGATCTCTCTGGATTGACAGAATCTCCTCCTAAGGTCAATGACTACTTGATAGGCATTTAATCATCTATTGAATGGTGATTTACGGTCTTCTTCTTTATTGCACACCATGGACCTAGGATCAAATAAGCAAAGCTTTATTAGCAGAATTTTTATACAAAATAAATATGCAGATGTTATAAAAAATTATGCAATATTAGAGACTAATTAAGGGGTTAATTTTAAGGGAACAAAGAGCTGCAAAAACATATAAGTAGCTTTGGGAGTCTACTCTAGAAAGTAGAGCCCAGAAGCTCTCTGCTTTGCCACAATAATGCGACCAAAGCTGCATTTGCGGGGCAAAAGAGTTGACAACTAACTCTATTTGGTTGCATGATGCTTGAATTGAAATGCTTAGTCTTTTGCAGTAATTAGTTTTCTTATTCCTACTCTGCATATGTTTCTAACCTCGACAGTAATGTGGTTGCTTTGTAAGCACTAAAAAACATTTAGACTCTTACATCTTAAGGTACGTGTCTAATTTTTTTTACCTTTACATTACTGTTGAAGAGTGCTGGAGCAAAGGTATATGTACATTGTATATAGTTTAGGAAATATATTTTGAGTGATTCATATTATGTTGCTTATACTATATACTTGTACACTTGAACTAAATTGAATTGAGGGTTTGTCCTATAAACAAGATAAGGTTAAGAAGTCATTAGCCTCCCTTAGCCCACAAACCATCTTCTCACTCACTAACCAGGCCTAATTAAAACTGAGTAGACATTTTCCCTATGAACATCTCGGACTCAATAAGAGACTGACCTAAAGGGGAAGTTGTTAGAATTTGACTCTTGCCAAATCGGTGTCAAAGGTCGGAGATTGAGAGACGAAACCTCAAGGCTGGTGGTTTGGCTTAATTAGGTCCGTCACTTTTTGCACTGATACCTCCCACCAATCTTGCCCTAATCTAGACGATTAACTTATGGTCGGATTCTGCAATATACCTCTCGCGGACAGTCTAACTAGTTAGGAGTCATCTAGGTTTAAGGTCTACCCTAACTTAAGCTATATTGTGTTTGTGTGTTTTTGTTTTTGTTTTTGATATTTTGTGATATGGATTACAATTACAATTATTCCAATGCATATAGTGATCCATACATCACACCGACCTCTTTTGGCTTAGATATTACTAACTCGGCATTTCATAATTTTAACTAACTAAGTATGCTGGACTGGTCTTATCCGAATCAATATATGCCCTAGTCCACATATTGTGCACAAGACTGGAATAATCATCACCATTCTTCATAAAGTCAGTGAGGATACAACTCCCCCGAGTCATATGGTCAACCACATTACCAACATCCAACTTCATATACTCCTTATCATGATCAACCTATAGAAGATAAATCTTCTTTAGAAAAGTGTTTTGAAGCCTTCCTTGAGTCTATACGACAAATCCAATTCTCAACAAACTCAAGTATCCCACAAAATTCTCAATTTCAAGATCCCTACTCTATTTTTCAAGTCCCACCACAAGAAGAAGAACCTATTAACTTGGAAAAAAGAATAGTAAACATGATAAAATACCAAAATAAATTCATCCGATCAAATCTGGATTATACCCTGTCTATCAATAGGCTAGAAGCACAAATAAGTTATTTGGTCAACACAATTAATGATAGGAATGAGAAAACTCTCCGTACCAAATTTTTACCATTCCTGATTTCTCTAGCCATATTGATAGGATCCAAGATCATTGTGTCTTGAAGATTTTAACTAAGATTAAATTCTACCATGACATATTGAACTTGCCCAATTTTAAACCATTAACAAATTAGTAAGTTTTTATTTCAAGGAAATTGAACTTGCATATGAATGTGTCACGCCTCGCTTCCCAAAATAAGTTGGAGCGGAAACGCGAAGAGAATCGGTGACGCGTATACGCAAGAAAAATAACTCACGTATACGCGCTAAGTATTAAGTAACTCGAACAAGCTATATGAATCTACTAAAATGAATCACTATATATATTATATATACATACCCACACATGCATACACATCATACTCACATATTAACTCACGTACATCTACACTCACGCACACACATTCATGCACACGTAGTACATACATACATAAATAAATACCATCACACATTAACATAATTACATACACACCCTCACCCACTCACAATCATACATACATACACATATATATTCACAATCATGCACATGAATATAAACACACACTAACACAAAATATAAACAAAGAGAGAAGGGGACTCATGGCCTGCATGGGGAGAGGCTCGGTTATGGGGAGGCTCGCGGTGATCTCCGACAATGGCAGAGTTCCCGGAGGAGATGGGGGCTACTGGAAGTGATGCCGCGTGCTCCGGGGACTGTCACGGAGTTGTTTCGAGGTTGCTCGCCGGAGAGGATGCACACGGCTTGGCTGAGGCAAGAGGGATGGCACCATGGCTCTGCTATGCTGAGTACGGGGCTATTGTGGATGAGGACTTGCACGGGGGGGCACTATCACAGTGCACGGAGGGTCTGCCTAAGGTGGGGGTGGCGTTGACTGTGAAGGACATGTAGGGGTTGGCCACGGTGCTGATGATCATGGGAGAATGGTGTGCAGGCCCATGGTGAAGGAGAGGTGTTGTGGAACTCAGCCTGGACATGCAGCCAAATGGTTGGTTCTAGGTCTGGGTTACAGTGGTGCGAAGTCCAGGGAGGATGCTGTCGTGGCCAGTGCAGGAGGGGAGGGGGTGTGAGGCTAGTGATGCGTGTGTGGCTAGGGATTGCATGGCCTAGGAGCGCGCATTGGTTGTGGTGGTCATGGCAGGGTAAGAGGGATGTTATCTTCGGCCAAGGAGCTTTCGCGACCAGGGTGAAGGACAAGGGGATCTCAGCCATGATGGGTGTTGCCGAGGGGCAGTGGAGGCCCGGGGTAATGCGGGTGCACCATGAGGTAGCGGCTCCGGCGCGTGATCGGCAGCGCTCCAGCGGGGGAGGGACTACCGGAGAAGTGAAGGCAGAGGTTGGCGACTGGAGATGGGGAACGAGAGAATTAGGTTAAGGATTAGATTTTAGGTTTCGGGTATAGGATTAAGAAGAGATGATTTTTTATAGGGAGAAATATTGGGTTTGGGTATAATGGGTTTTGGGTATTGGTTAATGGGTTGGGTAGAGATAATGGGCATGGGCAGGAATTAAGGGAAAATAAAATACTATTACTAATAATAAATAAATAGAAACCATAATAATAGTAGTAATAACAATAATTCTATCATCAATTATTGATAACTAATACTACTAACAACAAGTAGTAATAATAATAATAAATAATAGTAGTAATAATAATAGTTAACCAAATAATAATAATAACATTAACAAAAATAATAGAATCAACACCAGTAATAATATTAACAAATAATAATCATACTCGAAGAATAATAATAATAATTAACTATATAATAATAATAATAAACAATAATAACTAAAATTCTAATAACAATACACAATAATAATAATAGTCAACAAACAATAATACCAATACATCATAATAATATTAATAACAATAATAGTTAACAATAATAATAACAACTAATGATAATACTAATTAATAATAATAACAATTAAAATACTAATATTAGTAATAATGAATAATAATTATAACGATATAATAATAGTAACAATTACTACTAATATCAACAATTAATATTAATAATATTTACAACCAAATAAATATTTAATATCTCAACATAATTTGCATATTTAATAAGATAACAATAACAATAAGAAGGGCAATAAATTAAATTTATTAATAATAATAAAATAATCAGTAAAGTAAAATAAATACTTAAAAAAATACAGTATCACTAACTAAAGATATTATATTCTACCTACCTTACAAAAATTTTCTCCTCGAAATTTTGATAAAGCGGGGATGATAAAAGAAATCAAAATCAAGAGAGAAGATACAAGCTTTCACGTCGCTTCTCAGGAACACCATTATTGCGCTGCGCTACTCTAACTTCTGCCACCAGCTTCAGAATGAAGTAACTAGTTCTAAGAGATAAAATCAAGGGAATAGAATCAAGAAGAAGAATAAAAATCAAAATGGAATCTAGATTACTCTAGAAGAAGAGTAAAAATCAAAGATATCAAAAGGTCGAAGATCAATTCCAAATAGACTCAATACATGTTGTGAATAGTATATGTTTATTACAGTCTAACTATAACTTGTTTCGATTATTAGTAAGAACTAGGTCTCTCTTGTGAATATAAAAGTCAAAAGTTAACATCGCAAGTCGAAAACCTAGGCATTGAAACCAACAAAACCCTGTCAAAACCCGCTTCCCAAAATGCATTGGAGGGGAGACGTGACGAGAGTCGGCGATGCATATACGCAAGGAAAATACCTCACGTATATGCGCAAAGCCTTAAGTAACTCAAACAAACTATATGAATCTACTAAAATGAATCACTATCACTGCAATATCACGTATAGATGTCCACACATGCTATCAAATGAAATAAGAAAGAAAAGCGATTGAATGTAATATAGAGAGAATAAAAAAATAACATGAATAAAAAAGCGAAAATATTGATAATCAAGAAGAGAGAGACTCCAGCTTCTCACGATATATATGGTCTCATCGAATAGCTGATCAACGAAATGAAACATCCAATATGGACGTGCAAATCCAGAGTCGTCAGAAGCGACCCAATGAGTATGAAATAAAACGAGAAGGTGCTCGTGTATATAAACAGTGTGTACATAATAATAACAAGAATAAAACTGTAAATGGCATATAACTGAATAACATGATAAGTCTGCAGGTAAAAGAAAATCAATGATAAAATAAACAACTGATGTTGAAATGTATGACCTAGCATATGTCACTAATCTGGTTGATTATTATTAACCTAACTAATATAGTATTTAGTTGTGTCCTATACCACAACTATTTTTTCATATATCAAACAAAGTTATCGTATGTTGTAACTGCCTGCCAATATAGTGCATGTGTTTTTGAACGGGAGTCGTGCATGCCCGGTACCACGGTCTAACATTGTTGGCAAAGAATCAGGACGGACCGCAAGGCCCTAATAACTGAAGATCACAACCCATACAAAAAAGTAACTTGTATGGCGCTATAGTCCGGGCTTAGCCCTAAAACTGAGAACTGAATAACTAGGTAGTCAGTACTGCCTGGATTCCCCATGGTGGAACCTAAACTTGGTATACCATAACTAGTCCTTCTAAAATATACGGAATGCATTATCAGGAAATTACCCGTGATCCTCAGGTTATAGAGTCTTTTATTAACAAGTAATATAAGTTATTATTAAAATGAACTAGTGACCAGATATCTCCAACAACTAGTGATGTTAATAATAACCGATAATCTGAATAACTGAAAAGTAAATATGATAACTGATAACTGGTAACTAATAATTTGACATCCAGATACTAGAGTTATGTGTCACTAATCACAACGGGTCAATTTCAAGATCAAGTCCAATGTAAGATATAACATGACTAGTCCAAAGTCAATAGTGACAAATAACAACATATGAAATGACACTGATAAATGCTTATATCAACTAAAAAAATAAGGTGAACGCTCACTGATGCCTCATGAAGTGATACGATAATCATACTGGTAAAATATATCAGATGGTCACATGAAAGGTTTCTAGCAAAACATAACTACCTATTAACAATGGTAAATAAGGAAACAATACAAAAGCAAACACTCACATGAAATGACACGATTTTGGATCTGAATCGCCGTCTGGTCTTCATTGCACGAGACAGTACGAACCTCCTGATCATCTCATGCATTGATTTTTGATTCGCCAGTGTATCAGGTCCATAACGGGCATAAATCTGAATCTCCTGTTACCGAGTTTGGATCGCACAAATGAGTCCAAAATATTGTAACACACAACCAAACATATAGAGAGGAAGTAAAATCAACACGCACATAATACACTCACATATGTACACATACATGCACGCCACACGTGTATACACACACGGGTACCCCCACACATACATAAATAATATATACATACACATATATTATATATACATGCCTACACATGCATACATAGCATACACACATATTAACTCACACACATCTACACTCGCGCACACACATTCATGCATACGTAATACATACATACATACATACATAATAAATAAATACCATCACACATTAACATAATTACATACACACCCTCACCCACTCATAATCATACACACACACACACATATTCACAATCATGCACATGAATATAATAACACACTCAAACAAAATATAAACAGAGAGAGGGGAATCACGACCTGCAAGGGGAGAGGCACAACCATGGGGAGGCTCGCGGCAATCTCTGGGGATGGCGGAGCTCACAGAGGAGATGGGGGCTGTCGGAAGTGATGTCGCGTGCTCCAGGGACTGCCGCGAAGTGGTTTCGAGGTTGCTTACCAGAGAGGATGCACATGGCTTAGCTGAGGCAGGCTATGATGCTGCACTAAGTACAGGGCTGTTATAGGATGGACTTGTGCAGGGGGCGCTGTCACAGTGCACAGAGGGTATGCCGGAGGTGGGGTTGGTGTGGACTTTGGAGGAGATGGAGGGGTTGGCCATGGTGTTAATGATTATGGGAGAATGGTGTGCAGATCCACGGTGGAGGAGTGGTGTTGTGGAGCTCAGCTTAGATATGAGGCGAAATTGTTGGTTCTAGGCCTGGGTTACAGTGGTATGAAGCCCAGGGAGGAGGCTATCGTTGCCTGTGCAGGAGGGGAGGGGTGTGAGGCTGGTGATGCGTGCGTGGCCAGGGATTGCATGGCTTAGGAGTACATATTGGCTTTGGTGGTCACTGCAGGGGAAGAGCGGTGTTATCTCTGGCCAAGAAGCTCTCACGGCCTAGGTGAAGGACGAGGGGATCTCAGCCATGATGGGTATTGCCGAGGGGCAGCGAAGGCCCATGGTGATGCGGGTGCACCATGAGGCAACGACTCCGGTGCGTGATCGGCGAGCTCCAGTGGGGGAGGGATTGCCGACAGGTGTAGGTGGAGGTAGGCGGCTAGAGATGGGGAAGGAGAGAATTAGGTTAAGGATTAGATTTTAGGTTTAGAGTATAGAACAAAGAAGAGATGATTATATAGAGAGGAATATTGGGTTTGGGTCTAATGGGTTTTTGGTATTGGTTAATGGGTTAGGCAGAGATAATGGGTATAGGTAGGAATGAAGGAAAAGTAAAATACTACTACTGTTAATAAATAAATACAAACCATAATAATATTAGTAATTACAATAATAATATCATCAATTATTGATAACTACTACTACTAATAACAATTTAAAATGATAATAAATAATAGTAATAATAAGAATAGTTAACCAAGTAATAATAATAACATTAACAAAAATAATAGAATCAACACCAATAATAATATTAACAAATAATAATCATACTCGAAGAATAATAATAATAATTAACTATATAATAAAGTAATAAACAATAATAACTAAATTCTAATAACAATACACAATAATAATAATAGTCAACAAACAATAATACCAATACATCATAATAATTTAATAACAATAATAGTTAACAATAATAATAATAACAACTAATACAATACTAATTAATAATAATAACAATTAAATACTAATATTAGTACTAATAAACAATAATCAAAATGAAATGATAATAGTAATAATTACTACTAATATCAACAATTAATATTAATAATATTTATAGCCAAATAAATATTTAATATCTCGAGATAATTTATATATTTAATATGATAATTATCATAAGAATAAGAGCAATAAATAAAATCTATTAATAATAATAAAATAATCAGTAAACAAAATAAATACATAGAAAAATACAGTATCACTAATTACGGATATTACAGAATGTGACCTCTAATTCACAACTTTGTGATTCAATTTCAATTTTAAAATCTACGTTGACTATGGTATCCTTACCCAATTTAGACCCATTTCCCGAGCCAACACTGATTTTTGTACCCATAGAGCTTGAGTTTGAACCATCTATTTTAGAAAATCACATTCATTAATGAGAAAAGAATGTGAATTTCATCAATTCTTTGATTTGGACACAACTCTTGAACTAAATCTGACTCTCAAATCCAAACTCAATTTTTCTGAGTTAATATTGGTTCTCAAACCTTTCATTTGTGAGCCCAAGTCAACCATTTCTTTGAGTCACATTCTATTGTTGAACCATGGTATAGACTATAATGACTACGAGATGATATTTCAAGATTGATCATATAAAAGGGATAATTTTCATGATAGAATCTTGCATGATCCTATTCATGTTGCCAATTATAAATATGTAAATAGAAAAGAGGTCATAAAAGGTAGGTTCTGTGAACCACCACATTAGCTTGATTGGGTAGTAACGCTTGGCCCAAATCCGACCACCACCGGACTACCACATTAAGGTAACATGTTTACTTCCTTTTTTCTTTTCATGCATATATGCATTCATTCATACGTTGAGGACAATGCATGAGATAGGCGTGAGGGAGGGTTCTAACATAACATTTGTTTTCTTTTATAAAAAATATAAAATATTTTTTTTTCTTTTAAAAACTTTTTGAAAAGAGAAACAATTTTGACTAATTTTTTGTAAGAAATTAAGTTAATTTTAAGAATAGGAGAATCATAATTAGGATTTCTTATACTTGGTCAAAATAAGATTAATTGTTTAATTTCTAGGGTTAGAAAGAAAATTGAAAAGTAATTTAGTCGTGATTTTTATCTTGATGAAATATGCATAGTTTATACACTTACACATTTAGGGTTCAAAATAAATATTCTTATGCCTTACATAAAAAAAGAGAAAAAAAAAAAGAAATATATATATATATATATATCTTCTTATTAACCTGGTAATTGTGCCTCATAAAGCATAAGTATTCATGCCTAAAAGTGGTCTATATAATTAATAAAACCCTTAAGTTTTGTGGCCTTATTTGCTAGAGTTCTTAGGTCCTTTGAGTGTTTTCTTACCCGGTGCCCTGACACCGTCCGGTTGGGACTCACCAACTAAAAGCTCGTTACATGGGCGGATTAGAAAGCCTAATAGAACTAAAGGGTAATTCCACAAAAAATATGAAAAATAAGGCATAAGAGTTTGAGTTGAAGAACCCCGAGTCAAAATTTCACGGTCACAAAGGAGTATATGATTTAAGATAAAATAATAGACTAAATGAGAAATACAATTTGACTCTTTATCTTGATTGATAACAAGTTTTTGAATAGAGACTAAGTTTAGGAATGAAAAGTTTGATTTTCCTATAACTTATAGATTACTTGAATTTTTACAATAATACATCAAATATTTTCTCGTCTTTTCAAAATTTGTTTTCAAAATACTAGTGCTTTATTCTCTTTCTCTATGGATTTTGTGGGTGTAATCTACTGAAAAACCCTCACGAAAAAAACTCATCTTCTATGGGTAACCTAGAGGTTTAACTGTTTATTGCATATTCTAAGTGCAACTGTGATTCCTACGAAAGTATGTTAGATTAAGTTTTTTTTGTTTTGTTCGAGGACAATCAAAAGATAGGTATGGGAGAGTGATCGTATACGTATATTGCATTATTTATTAGTACATTCCTACACTTATCTTGTAATAAATCTGCTAATCATCTTGTCTTAATATCTAATTCATGCAGGATATGATTAATGAAGGAAGAGAAGATAACACCAAATAAATACTGATTAAATCAGTTTTATATGGATCTATTTGGTTAGCTGAAGATCATCACAAATCTAATCTAACTAAATCAAATTTAGTTGGATTTATTTTATTAGCGGGGAAATCAAGGAGATAGAGAAAAGTCCAGAAGTCCAAAGGCAACCCTATCAATATACAAAGGAATATCTAAAGTATTGGGATGTATATTCAGAAGATTCAGAGAAATAAGACACAATCTAACTGAAGATCAAGGGATAAAATAAAAATTTATCTCCAACCTTATCAGAAGATATTTTTCAATTGGACAAGAGATTTTTGCCCTTATCTTTGTACGCTCTCCCTTATTCAATTTTGGCTATTATAAATACCTGCATTTCTGAAGGCAAAGGGCACCACATTGCAGAGAGAGGTCCTAGGCTAATGTTTGCTTTTTAGTTTAGGTTTTCTTTTTCTTTTTAAATGTAATTTTTATTTCTTTATAGTTTAAATTAGAGAGAGTTTCTTGAACAAAAGAGAGAAAAAATTATGTTTAGAGTGATACTAAATGTAATCTTCTTTAAAAAAGTTGTATTCAGAGTGACAGTCAATATAACTTTCTCACTTTTATTCATTGTTATTCAACTTAGTCGAACGATGCTTCTATTCCTTTCGCTTGCTTTGCTTTATTTTACTCCAAGGTATGTTAATCAACACAACGATCCAAGATATGTTATTCTTTTTAAATATTTCTTTTCTTGTTTATTAGTTTTAAAAAAAACTTTAAAAACCAATGCTTTTCTTCTTCTCTATTCTTTTAATTCTTTCTTTATAACCTAGTTCTTCTTTCAACTAAAACACCAAAATTATCTTGTATCTTCCACTTTCTTTCTAACTTAATCTAGTACTTTTTCTTCTCTTTTCAAAAAAAAGAAGAATTGTTAACCAATTTTAGTAACTTAAAAGAATACCGAAAATACTTCTATCACTTTCCCTGCTTATGGATCACGACTTGCACAGCTACTTGCTATAGCGGTAGCATTGAGCAACCTTGTACTTCTTAATCTTCATTTCTAAACTACATTTTTTCAGTGCACAGGTTCACCTCTATCAATCAACAAGGTGCTCCATACAATTAATCCATCAAAACCTGTTAGAGGCAAGCTGAAGTAAAGTAAATAGTACAAGTTAGCTTGTTAGCAAGTTAGGAGTAAGAACCCATCATCATGAGCCCTCAATGGCTCTTGCAAGAGCAAGGACTTGTAAAGGCTATTAGATTCATGTGCATTATCAATCAAGTATTAGATGATTAGTGGTTAAAAGTGAGTCACCATGAGGGAAAACTAGTTATGCATCTTGGAAGAAATTAAAGGAGATAGAAGGAAGAGAAAGGAGAAATTTTCATAGATTGTCACTCTTTATTACAAAGTCTCTCTCTCTTTTTCTCCTGATTCACTCTCTAATCTAAACCTAGATCTATAAAGAAAAGAAAACGAAGAAAAAAATATTAATCTACACTATGGAGAAGAAACCCTAACTAGTGGTCTCCTCCCTCGAATTTTGTCTCTTACGTATAGTATTTATAGGCAAACAAAGCTAGGGATTTACCTGGCGATGACACTAGTTGAAGATCAAGGCCACGAACCCTGATATGGCAACGCAAATGCGACAGAGCCGCGTTTTTGGTCACTTCTGTGCCTAACTATGAGAAGCTTCTGTATATGAATAACTTTGCTTATTTGGGGTCCGTATTTCTCCAGATACAGCTTCAATTCGGGGATCTAATATATCTTCTAGAAGCTCCATGCCTTGGTCTCCAAGAAATGTGGAGTAGTTACCCGAAAATGGATTTAATTAGGCTCTTATTGCAACTTTGCCCCTGTACCTTTGTAATCTGCAGAAGAGACCAAAACACGAGTTATTAGCAGTAATTTATTCATAAACTTGGCAAAAAATGCAATATGAAATGCAGAATTGATGACTAATCACACCTCTACACTTATCTTTTGCCTTATGAGCTATAAAGAAACTAAATTTTGATTTAGATATCAATGTTTAATATCCCAAATCCTAACCACCATTTGGCATCTAAAGCATGTCTTGCAGAATTCAAAGATATCTTTAAACAATGTGAGATAGTAGAACCTACTTTGTAGCACTTTTTCTGTAGTCTTGCGGGGATCAAAGTGTCCACCAAATGCAAGCTTGTGACAAAATAAATGGACACTTCTAACTTTCTCATCAGGGACACATCTCCTAATGATTTGGTCGGAACAATATTTGAAGAGATTCTGTTCCTCCCAAAAGAAATATCGGGCTTGAGACAAGAATCGATATACTTCTTGTTTTGACCACTGAGATGGGGTTTGGTTTGTGACTAAGTAATTTACTATGTTGCAAAACAATTGTTCCCTAAAGGTAGCTGAGAGTTGTTCATCGAGAAAGTCATCATTAATTGGCAACTCATTGGATGGAGTGTTTAGAATACGTGAGAGGTGATTAACGACAACATTTTCTATACCCTTCTTATCTCAAATTTTGAGATTGAATTCTTGAAGGAGAAGGATCCAACAAATGAGTCGAGCCTTGGCATTCTTCTTGTGTATGAGATATTGGAGTGCAGAATGGTTGGTAAATATAGTGATTTTGGTCCCAAGTAGGTATGGATGAAATTTTTCCAATGCGAGCATTACTACCAAGAATTCCTTCTCGGTTGTAGTATAGTTCAATTGAGCATCATTAAGAGTCCTACTTGAATAGTAAATCACACGCTGCTTATTGTAAATATGTTATCCTAAGACAGCATCTATGGCAAACTCAGAAGCGCTATACATGATCTCAAATGGTTTGGACCAATCCGGGGGAGAAATTATGGGTGCAGAGATAAGTTCCATCTTGAGCTTCTCCTAAGCGGTAAGACATCCATCATTAAAGATTAAAGGCACGTCCTTAGCTAAAAGGCTAGCTAAGAGTCTAGCAAGCTTGCTAAAGTCATTAATGAACCTACAATAGAATCCGGCGTGTCCTAAGAAAGATCGAATATCTTTCACACATTTGGGTATAAGAAGCTTGACTATGACATCTATCTTTGCTTTGTCCACTTTGATCCCTTTCTTGGAAATCTCATGACATAGGACAATCCCATGTTGTACATGAAGTTTCACTTTTCTCAATTCAATGTCAGATTCTTCCTGGTGCATCGTTTGAGGATAAATTCTAGATTGTGAGGACATTGGTCGAATAAATCTCCATATAAATGGAGAAATCACTCATAAAATCTCTAAAAATCTTTTGACCATGTCAGAGAATAGGCTTAACATACAATGTTGAAATATCACGAGGGCACTGCATAGTCCGTAAGGCATTCAATGATAAGTGAAAGTCCTAAACGGAGATGTAAACGTTGTTTTCTCTTTATCCTGTAGAGCTATGGGATTTAGTTATACCCCGAGTTACCGTCCAATAAATAGTAATACTCGTGGCCAGCTAGTCATTCAAGCATTTGATCGACAAATGAGAGAGAGAAGTGGTCTTTACGAGTGCCAGTATTTAACTTTCGGTAGTCAATGCAAACACAAATCTTTATAGAAAGTTTCATTTGTACCAACTCTTGATTTTCATTCTCTACTACAGTAAAGCCAATTTTTTAGGGACTGCATGGATTGGGCTGACCTATTGACTATCGGAAATGGGACAGATTATCCTATTACCTAAAAGTTTCACTATTTCAACTCGGTCGGCTTCTTACATGATAGGGTTTAACCTACGCTGTGGGTCCCTCTTTGGTTTCATCTCTTCATTTAGGTAGATGCAGTGTTGAACTATAACTGTCTTAATCCTTTTATGTCAGTCATCGTCCAACCAATGGCTTTTCTATGTTTCCTAAGAATTGTCATAAGGTTCTCTTATTGCCTATCTGTCAAGTCAGATACAACAATGATTGGAAGAGTCTCTTGTTTGCCTAGGTAGGCGTACTTGAGATGTTTGGGCAAGGTTTTGAGTTCTAAGGAAGGGGTGACTCAATAGATGGAGGAGTCATGCTTGTTGTCTGCAGATAAAATGAACTTGGGTTTGATGCCCACTCGACTGTAGATTGACAATCTCATCAAGGCTTAAATCATCAGATACCAATTCGTTATCAAACTCGGCTTCTAGTTCTATCTCCTCGCTGTGCTCACTCGTTCTCAATGAGGTTCACCTCAAAATATTGATCGTCCATATCATAGGGTTGGCTTCGTAGGTTGAAGACATTGGCTTCCTTAGTCATGTCCCGGAAGGTCAGTCACCTAAATCAGTTTTCTACAATTGATAATTGCATTTGCGTTAGCAAGGAATGGACACCTGAGGATGATGGGGGTTTGAGACCTAGGATTTGACACTGGTTGGGTGTCAAGGATAATGAAATCTGCTAGGTAGATGAATTTCCAACCTAGATGAGGATATCAGTTACTTCTCTTTTTGAAATTTTGACAGACCAGTTAGCTAGCTGGATCGTAACTTGAGTCAGCTTATGTTTGCCCAACCGAAGTTGTTGGTATTCTGAGAAAGGGAGTAAGTTGATACTCGCTCCCAAATCAAGAAGTACTCGACTAATTTTCATTTCACCTATTGTACAAGAGATGGTAGGACAACCAGGATTCTTGTACTAGACGGGGATCTGATTGGACAATAGCTCACTAATATTAGTGGCTATAAAAACTTTCTTTAGCACATTGATCTTTCTCTTCTTGGTGCACATGTCCTTCAAAAATTTGGCAAAGCTAGGGACTTGTTGGATTGCATCAAGAAGGGGCACATGATTAAAGATCTCATGTATTTTCTCCATTTGTGCATTATTGATATTCCTAAGCTTATTTGGAAATGGGGATGTAGGCTTATGCAACTGCTCGGCTTACTTATCCATGGAGTTAGGTGGAGTAGAGCTAGAAGGAGTGGATACTTGTGTTGGGTTTGATGATGTTGACACATGATTATCAACTTGTCTTTTCGACCGCAATGTATGAATCGCATTATATTGATTTAGATCTCGAGCCTCATTGACTTGCCTAAAGTTTCTAAGGTTCGGCAATGGTTAACTAGGGAGAGTTCCTTTAGGTCTTTCGCTAATCGGATTAGCTTGGTGACTGACTTGATTCTCAATCCTATGCATGATAGGTAGTAAAAAATGCATATTTATCACTACATTTACTATCATATTTTCCTATTTATTCTTATAATTCTGCACTATTACTAAAGTTTTGTTATTTAATGTGTGCAGGCCTTGAGTAATTATTTAAATAAAAGAATACAGCCTAAATGAAGCCCAGAAGCCCAAAAAGCCCATGTGCAAGCCCATGTGCAAAAGTTGTAGTAATTTAGAAGTTTCTTATTATCTAACCTAATCTAAACTTAGATTTTTAAACTCTTTATTTAAAATCTAAGTGAAGAAAAGGGAGGATAAGATAGAACTCCTAATTGCTAAAAGAAGAGGAAAAGGATGGACTTCTACTCAACCGTAATTGCTTGCAAGACAAGGCTATAGATAAAGGGAGAAGAGTGCAAAGTTAACAAAATCATTTTAAAAGATTTGGATTTAGGGTAACTTGCTTCCCAAGTTATCCCGAATTTTCAAAATAAAGAGTCGGTATGCAAAATCCAGCAGGATATACCCAGATGGACGGACCAGAGAAGGCCACGCGAGAAAACGCATGGCCAGAAGCCAAGATTTGGCCGCGGAAACGCGGTCAAAGCCGCGTTTCCGCGGCTCCCTGGATAAGGGTGACGTTCAGTTTTTGTGGAGAGTTGTATCGGGACTCTACTTCTTCTATCTACTATAAATACCCCTGCAGAGCAACAGAGAGGGCAGCGCGCAGAAACGAGCTTAGAGTTTTTCTTTAGTTTTTCTCTCTAATTTGTAGTTTGTAACTTAGGTTTTTTTTAGTTTTCTTTTATGTAATTTTTAATTTTTCTTTATGTAACTGAGAGGAGAGACGAGTTTCATGGAGGAAGGAGATCAAACTTATACTGAGGTGACATCCGTGTAAGTAAGTCTTTTCTTCCATTGTTATAAGAATCGAATCGAAGTTTCTGTTTATTCTTTACTCTTGTTTTCGTTTATTTTCCTCTGATGTGTTTGTAATCCATGCGAATTCAATAGCCTCGAAGTTGCCTTCTCCTTGCAAGTGCCCTTGATGGCCTATGGTGATGAATAACCATTCTTTGTTAGTTTAGCTCGCCTTTTATTCGTAGTGTAGATCGTGAATGGGAAAGATCCTATATGCCATACTTGATTGCCTTCAAAGACAAGATAAGTCGTCGCAATGAATCCAAGGTATATGAGCACTGAAGAGGTAAGTAATTTTTAGGTTATTTTTCTTTTCTTTTATTTCTTTAGTTTAGATCACCAACACCAACAACACCCCAATTCAATTTCTTGTATATAATCTATTTTTCATCTTCTTAATCTACCATCTGTTTCCTAATTCAAACACTTTGTAACCTAAAAGAGAACTTACTAAAAAAGCTTCCATCGCTAGTCCCTCCCTGTGGATCACGACCCGCATAGCCACATGCTATAGCGGTAGAATTGAGCACCCTGCACTACTATTTTAAAAATTCTGAAATTCTATATTTTTGTGCAAGTAAAACCTCAATCAAATTTTGGCGTCGTTGCCGGGGAGGGACGGTAAGTTATTCTCTAAAAAAAACTAATTATTGATTATTTTTTTTATTTTTGTTTGCAGGATTAGAGAACAGGAAATATAACTGCAGCAAAGGACATATAGCAACTCTGTGCCTCTGCCCTCGAAGGCAGAGCAGCAGAGCCTACTACAGAGCCGCGCAAACGCGGCCATAGCCGCGTTTCCGCGGCCTGAGTAGTGAACTACTCATTGTATTTTCTGTAGGTTGCTAGAAATTTAAAGTTAGACTTGCTGTTTTGTTATGTTTTCTCTGTAATCACCCTGCACACTGCTAATTAATTAACAGTAACCTATTTGTTGAAAAATAAAAAAAATTAGACTCTTGCATCATAGGCACGTGTCTATTTAATTTTTTTTTTATTTCTGAAGAGTGCTGGAGACAAGGTACGTTCGCATTGCATATAGACTAGGAAGCACCCTTGGCTGATTTACTGCTTTTGAGTGAATATTTGTCTATTGCTTTACACGTGCACTAAATTGACTTAAGGGCTTGTCCTATAAATAAGATAAGGTGGGGATTTCATCACCCTTCCTTGGCCCACAAACAATCTCCTCACTCACTAACCCAAGCCTAACTAAAAATAAGTAGACGTTGGCCCTAGGGACATCTCGGACTCAATTAGGATATTATCCTAAGGGGAACGGTATTGGAATTTGACTCCTGCCAAATCAGTGTCTAGGAAGGGGATTGAGCGCCGAAAGCCTGAAGGTTGGTGGTTACTTAATTAAGGAACGTCTTTGACGGATAACCTCCCACCAATCTTGCCCTGACCTGGCTGATTAGCTTGTGGTCAAAGTCTGCATTATACCTCCCGTGGACAGTCTAACCAGTTAGGAGTCGTCTAGGTCATAAGTCTGCCCTAACTTAGGTTAGAATTTTTTTTCTTTTTTTGTTTGCTTATTTGTTTGTTTTCATTTTCTTTGTTTGTGTTTTATTGTGTGATATGGCTTATAACAACAATTTTTCCAATTATAATGACAATCCATATTATACATCAACCTCTTTTTCGGATATTACCAACCCGGCATATAATAACTTTAACAACCTAGTGTGCCAGATTGGTCTTATTCGAATCATTACATGCCCCAGTCCCAATACTATGAACAAGACTGGAATAATCATCACTACTCTTCACAGAGTCAATGGGGATACAACACCCCTAAGCCATATTTTCAACCACCTTTTCAACCATTCTCTTCATATACTTCTTTTACCACACCACCAATGTTTCAGTCCTCAAATGATCCATTCGATGGGTTAGAAGAAAAAGTGGATCGTTTGTAAGGTTTAATGAATGAGCAAATTTCTAGACTTTCAAACATTCTTGAACTAACCAACCAAGTTGATAGGAACCAAGAATCATTATGTCTAGAAGACCTTGATCAAAATTCAATTTCATCACATCAATATGAACTTGATCAATCCCAATCCTTGGACAAATTGGCTAGTTTTAATTTCAATGAGATTGAATTAGATTGTGAATGTGAACCCAATCCCCAACTTTGCGATTCAGTTTCCATCTTCGAATCTATGTTGACTCCGGTATTCTTACCCAATTTGGACCAATTTTCTGAGCCAACATTTATTCCTATACCCATAGATTTTGAAATTGAATCACCAATTTTGGATAGTCACATTCCATTGATGGGAAAAGAATGTGAATATCAATTCTTTGACTTGGACTCAACGCTTGAACCAAAACTAACTCTCGAACCCCACGTCAATTTTCCCGAGTTTGTATTGGTTCCTGAACCTATCATTCTTGAGTCCAAGTCAACTATTCTACCAGGTCACATTCTTCTGTTGGACATAGGTATAGACCATGATGACTCTGTGTTGATTTTCCAAGACTGGTCATGTAAAGGAAGTAAGTTTCACGATAGGATCTTCCATGATCCTATTCATACTGGGGACTGTAAACATGTAAATAAAAAAGAGGTCAATAAAGGTAGGTTCTGTGAACTATCACATTATCTTGATTGGGTAGCAACGCTTGGCCCATCGACCACCACCGGAACCACCCCCTAAGGTAATATTTTCCTTCCCTTTTTTTTTCTTTTTCATGCATACATGCATTCATTCATACATTGAGGACAATGCATGAGATAGGTATGGGGGGAGGATTTACTAACATACTAACATAGGTAGATATTAACTAAAAAAAAAACTTTTTGAAAAGATAATAATATTTTGACTTATCTTTTGAAAGAAATCTAAGTTAGTCTTAAGAATTAGGAAAATCATGATTAAAATTTCTAAAAACTTGGTCAAAATAAATAAATTGTTGAATTTTTAGGTATAGGAGGAAAAATTGAATAAGTAATTAGTCTTGATTTTTACCTTAATGAAATATGTATACCTAATACATTTACATATCTAGGATTCTAAGACAAAGACTCTTGTGCCTTATAAAAAAATAATAATAAAAATATAAAAAATAATATAAAGAAATTCACTAATTAAGCTGGATACATGTGCCTCAAAAAGCATAAGTATTCACGCCTAAAGGTGATTTTATAAATAGAGTCCTTGGTTTTGTGGCCTAGTTTACTCGAATTTGAGTCCGTGGGGTGTTTTCTCACCCGGTGCCCTAAAACCAACCAGTTTGGGAGCCACTGACTTTAAGTTCGCTACATGGGTGGATTAGAAAGCCTAAGAAAACTAAGAAATATTATATGTACAACACATCTAATAGTCAATTAGTTAGGTATGAGGGCCTCAAGAAGCCTTGATACTTACACGAAAGAAAATTAGATGAGTTATACATATTAAAAAAAAGAAGAGAAAATAATAATAAAGAGGCATGAGAGTCCAAGTTAAGGAATTCACAAGGATGCATATGACTTAGGGTAACGAAAGAGACTATACAAAAATTCAATTTTGATTCTTACCTAAAATGGATAACAATTTATTATATAAAGACTAAGTTTAAGAATGAATAAAAATGATAATCCTAAAACTTATAGACTACTTAGTCTCTTCAAACATATTTCAAATATTTTCCTTTTTATGAATTTTGTGGGTGTAATCCGCTGAAAACCCTCACGAGACAACACTCGTCCTCTAGGGTAACCTAGGGTTTAACGGCTTGTTGCACATGCTAAGTGCAACCGTGATTCCTACGAAAGTGAGTTAGCTAGATTAGTTTTTCTTTTCTTATTCTTTTTGATTTTTACTCGAGGACGAGCAAAAAGATAAGTGTGGGGTGTGATAGGTAGTAAAAAATACATATTTATCACTATATTTACTATCATATTTCCCTATTTATTCTTATAATTCTGCACTATTACTAAAGTTTTGTTATTTAATGTGTGCAGGCCTTGAGTAATTATTTAAATAAAAGAATACAGCCTAAATGAAGCCCAGAAGCCCAAAAAGCCCATGGCAAGCGCATGTGCAAAAGTTGTAGTAATTTAGAAGTTTCTTATTATCTAACCTAATCTAAACTTAGATTTTTAAACTCTTTATTTAAAATCTAAGTGAAGAAAAGGGAGGATAAGATAGAACTCCTAATTGCTAAAAGAAGAGGAAAAGGATAGACTTCTACTCAACCCTAATTGCTTGCAGGACAAGGCTATAGATAAAGGGAGAAGAGTGCAAAGATAACAAAATCGTTTGAAAAGATTTGGATTTAGGGTAACTTGCTTCCCAAGTTATCCCGAATTTTCAAAATAAAGAGTTGGTATGCAAAATCCAGCTGGATATACCCAGATGGACGGACCAGAGGAGGCCATGCGAGAAAACGCGTGGCCAGAAGCCAAGATTTGGTCGCGGAAACGCGGCCAAAGTCGCGTTTTCGCGGCTCCCTGGATAAGGGTAACGTTCAGTTTTTGTGGGAGAGTTGTATCGGGACTCTACTTCTTCTATCTCCTATAAATACCCCTGCAGAGCAACAGAGAGGGCAGCGTGCAGAAACGAGGTTAGGGTTTTTCTTTAGTTTTTCTCTCTAATTTGTAGTTTGTAACTTAAGTTTTTTTTAGTTTTCTTTTATGTAATTTTTACTTTTTCTTTATGTAACTGAGAGGAGGGACGAGTTTCATGGAGGAAGGAGATCAAGCTTGTACTGAGGTGACATCGGTGTAAGTAAGTCTTTTCTTCCATTGTTATAAGAATCGAATCGAAGTTTCTGTTTATTCTTTACTCTTGTTTTCGTTTATTTTCCTCTGATGTGTTTGTAATCCAAGCGAATTCAATAGCCTCGAAGTTGCCTTCTCCTTGCAAGTGCCCTTGATGGCCTATGGTGATGAATAACCATTCTTTGTTAGTTTAGCTCGCCTTTTATTCGTAGTGTAGATCATGAATGGAGAAGATCCTATACGCCATACTTGATCGCCTTCAAAGACAAGGTAAGTCGTCGCAATGAATCCAAGGTATATGAGCACTGAAGAGGTAAGTAATTTTTAGGTTATTTTTCTTTTCTTTTATTTCTTTAGTTTAGATCACCAACACCAACAACACCGAATTCAATTTCTTGTATACAATCTATTTTCCATCTTCTTAATCTACCATCTTCTTCCTAATTCAAACACTTTGTAACCTAAAAGAGAACTTACTAAAAAAGCTTCCATCTCTAGTCCCTCCCTGTGGATCACGACCCGCATAGCCACTTGCTATAGCGGTAGAATTGAGCACCCTGCACTACTGTTTTAAAAATTATGAAATTCTGTATTTTTGTGCAGGTAAAACCTCAATCAATGCATAGCTTGAATCAGCATTTCTTGGGTTTTGCTGGAGGTATCCATCTTTCTTTCAATATTGGATAATTAATTCTGGAAAGAAACTGGCGGAACTTGATTGGGAAAATTTTGTTGATAATGAGATGGTTGGAAATTATTGGAGAAGTTGGCCTAGATTGATCATTGGTGTTTTAGGCCTATGAGAAATTCAGATGATTTCTACAATCGAGATTGTCAATTTGTTAACATGGATTGTTGGTGGGCCTTGCGAAGGCCGCATTCAACGTTTTATGAGTAAGAAAAACAGGACACTCTTCGAAAACATGATTCATAACTTGAAAGTAAGTACAGCCCGCAGATGTGGATTGTGTTGGACTGACTTGGTTCATCGGGGTTGGATCCTTAGTTTCTAAGAATTTTAGTCTTCGAGTAATACCATCAAATTTAACCTCAAATTCTATAGATGTCTCAATTAAATGGAGACCTCTTTTTGAAGAGATAGGGTTTACAGTCCTAGACTCTTCGGGGGTAGATTCCTATTAGAGGATTTTTTTTTCGCTAGGTCTTCATATATTTCTCACTTCATGTTCATCCACTTTCAAGAATCTCCCTTGACTCATAGTTTCTAAGAGAGTCTTGTTTTGATAATCTTGACCATCATGGAGAATTTGGCATAGCCACCACTTCTCTACACCATGATGAGGCCATTGGACAAGAAGGTTGTATGCGCCGGAAAGAAGAGACAGTGATGGGTGTAAAGATTTCCTTGAATCAAATGAAACTATTACAACCAGACTTTTCCTTCTAATTACAAGGGAGGGAGGATGTTGAGTCTTGAATCCCCCCTTTATTTAAGGCTGGGTTCTTCGTGTGGCGGTGGAGAGTGAGTCTTGTTCTCCGTTGACCGGATGACCGTCGGGACCGTCGGGGGATCTTCTCTCTGGGTGGTAGAAAGAGTAACACAGCTCTGTCTACCAAAACTCTCAAAGAGAAGGTAGGCGAAGAGCAGCTCGTACGCAGCAAGCTTGACGAAGAGTCTTCTCTCTCTCTCTTTGTTGATGATCTCCTCTTTGATGCCTGATCCTTCTTTTTTTTTACCGCCCCCCTCTTCTGATTGCCGATTGCCTATTACCGATTTTTTCGACCTCATAGCAAACGAGGCTATTTATAGAGGTCCTAGGGGGTGAACGTGCCCCCTAAAAGTGCTCCACAATGAGGGCCACTTCCCGCTACTTGTGCGGTGACTGGCCCCGTAATCCGGGTGGTTACAACTGAGGCGCGGGTTTAGACCCACGCGCCTTGTTGCTGAGACGCGGGTGTCGAGCCAACGCGCCTTGATGCTGAGACGCGGGTGTCGAGCCAACGCGCCTTGATGCTGAGACGCGGGTGTCGAGCCAACGCGCCTTGAACTTGAGACGCTGCTTTTATTGGCTTGTCTTTTAGTGACATTTAGACAGCCTACAGAACCCCCTCCAAATTTTCGATATTCCGCAGTTAACTGGAACGGATTTCGAAATACTTTGGACTCTAGCTGAATTCACCTTCATGACTGGACTGTTGATGCTCCGGGTTCGATCTTATCTGGAGTTGGTCTTCGTGAGTGTACTGTTGAACTCTTTGAAACCACCAGAGTTGATCGTGTCGAGTGTCTAGATACACAGTCTAAACCTCCCCGATTGCTTTTTAAGTCTGTCGTGGGTGTGCTTTAAGCCAAGAGTGGTTGGTCTTCTGCTTGTGCCAGTGTACTGTTGAACTGATTTGAAGAAGCAGGAGGCCGAACGCGGGTTCCTTTTGAAAAGCAGAGATGGTACTGCTTTAAAGACGCGACTTCCATAGGGTGCGTCTTTTGGCAATGGAAACGCGACTGATCTTCCATAAGGCAGACGCGATGTTAGGCCCGCTTGGACAGACGCGGACTTAGGAAAGACGCACCTCTTATAAAGACGCGATTTTCTGAGCGCAACGCGACTTTCTGGGTGCATTTATGGTGGTGCTGACGGGGCACGACCATCGAAGAGGCGTGTCCGTTGGGTGCGAATCTGTGCCATGTCATGATTGCGCTGCCAGTTGGCCTGGGGGAACTGGCGGGACTTCACCTTTTGGCGCGCGGGTCATGATTGCGCTGCCAGTTGGCCTGGGGAACCGGCGGGATTTTCACCTTTTGGCGCGCGGGCTTCCCGGTTCATTAAATGATTCGCTCCACATGTCAAATGATGACTCGCTGCAGGGCTACGGTGCGCGATCTTCGCTGCAGAGAAATTGATTTGCTCCACGCGTCAAGCGATGACTCGCTGCAGAACTAATCGAGCCACGCGCCGCGTATCTCCGCGAATCCTTGTGCCTATAAAAGGCAACAGTTAGAGAGAGATCTCTTCTTCTCCGAACGCACTTGCTTAGAGAATTAAGAAAGAGAATTTTTCTTCTCTGTTCATCTCTTGAACTATTCAACTCCGTTACTGGATTTTTGAACGGTTCATCTCCATTACTAGCGATGGCACCCAAGACCAAGCCAACCGCATCGTCCTCAAAGGCGACCGTCGCCGAGGCCCAGAGGGGCGCTTCTCTGCGCAGGGCGTTGTTTTCCGAGGTAAAATGCCATTTAGGTTAAACTTCACCATTACTGGAAGTTTGAGGAACCCTAAAAGACATCTTTTTGGAGGAGAACCATCAACACAGGATATGAACCGGTTTGATTCTCAGACGCGGTCTCAGACGCAGTCTTTGAGTTGATAACCAAGGCGCGGGTTTGAGGTCCTGGTGCCAGTGGGCTCTGCACTTCGGATCCTTCACTTAGAATATTTCTAATTGTGAAGGGTTCGGACGCGGTCTTGGTTTGCAGAACGCGGATTTGATCCTTGCGTTCTGTGCCATCAGCTGCCGATTTTGATGAATCTGGCACCTGAGTCCAAGCACTTAGAATTAAAAATTTTTGTAAGTCTTGGTTTGCAGAACGCGGATTTGATCCTTGCGTTTCTTTCACCTTGACGCGGATTTGCAGGTCTGGACGCGGATTTGATAATTCCTGCGTCCAATATCTCTTCTGCGTCTGGCCGTGGATTTGCAGGTCTGGACGCGGACTTGATAATTCCTGCGTCCAGTATCTCTTCTGCGTTTGAACTGCAGACACTTGGTATTTTTTTCTTCTTATTTCGGATAAGATGTCTGATCAAGTGCCTTTTTCTTTTTCAGTGCCACACCCTACTGCCCTACTCGCCAAGAATCGCTATTTTGGACATGTAGGAGGTGCCGACCATAACTTGACCTTTGTGCTGCAAAGGACTGTACCTGTGACTGCTGACCGGTGGCAGGAGCGCAAGAAAAGGCTTTCTGATGTTGACAGGACAACCCTTCGGGCGCTTATGACTGATGCAGCATTCCAAACGGATGCTCGCGTCAAGCTAGAGAAGCCTGCCTTCTTCTTCGGAGATCGTATCGGACGATGAAATGGGACGTTTCCCGCTACGTCCCTGAGGTTACCCTCGGTGACTTGGGCTCCCAGAAGGTATACCGTCATGACAGTCATGATAGGGCGGTTCTCGGCCTATTCCCCGGGTCGCGCAAGTCTGATCTCCCAGTCGGGGAGATACCAAAACTCGGCACTACTTTCCTCAACTCATTCATGCAAGTAGAGGGTGATTATCCGGTCGAGTTTCGCGCGCCCGGGTGGGTTCATACCACTGAGAAGTATTGGTGGTACAGGATGGTGAGCTTCGTCCTTACCAATCTTGGAGATCTGCTGGAGCATGTGGGGCTGTATTCAGCAGTCAGGGCCATTCAGTGGGGAATCCAGCCGAGTTCTCAGAACTTCTTCGGGATCCTGGAGCGTTACAATCCTTTGACGGGGACATTCTTCACCCCGGTCGGAGAGATGGGCCTTGCCCTGCACGAGTTGCATGAGGTCTCGGGGCTGGCAACAGGGGATTCTCCTTATGAGGAATATATCTCATCCACCGAGAAGCTCAACCTTATGAAGGAAAGGTCTCCTCAAATATACGAGACTTATTGGGAAGTGTTATGCCACTTCCATATTTGCGGCCAGCTAACCACTTTGAGGTCGGGAGGAGTCAAGCAGCTGTCTTGGGCCAGCTACTTGTTTAACGTTGTCAACAAGAAAGACCATCCGGTCACCCGACTGGTTCCCAGCTCCGACGAGGAGATTGAAGACAGGATCACCCAGGCTCCTGAAGGCTTCTACACCACAGTTTCGAACGAGGACGGTTTTGAACCTGATATGGTTTTCGAAAGCTTTCATAATCAAGCCCGGATTCCAATTTCCGATCGAGCACTGTTGGCGGGCTTCTTGATGCTGTGGTTGAAGCGCTGTGTGGTGCCCACGCTGCCACACAAAGTCATTGTCGCTGATGTAGTGTATCCGGCGGTGCTCCTGGCCTATGGTAGACCCGTAGCCCTTCTCCCGGCCATGGTGGCTGGCATTCAGAGCGGGTTGTGGGCGTTAACCCACAGCTTCTGTGAGGCGGGAAAGGCTGTCGACTCTCAGGGGAAGCCGATCGTTGATGCAGAGGGGAAGCCGACGGTGAAACGCCCCAACCCTCGGGTCGAGTTGCCATACACATACCTGATGGCTTGGTATGTGATGCACTGTCCCTCCTTGATGACGGCGGTGCCCTGGAGTGAGGGTTTTGTCCCTTTCGTGCAGCGGTTGGAGAGTTCGGACTGGCATAATTCTTACATATATTACGTCCGGAAATGCATTTCAGATGCTACGAACTACCAGCTGAACCGCTGCTTCCCCGAGATCCCTGGTGCATCTTTCGGGATCTATTTATTGATTCTGCGGGCCCAGATGACTACACGAAGCTGTCCGCGGGAGTTTTCTGGTGGTTGGTCAATATCCGGCCAGGGTATGTGCTCTTCCGACAAGGGACTTCATGCACGATCGAGCCGTATATGCCGAGTCGTTTTGCCCGTCAGTTTGGCTATGATCAACTCTACGTTGGCAATCCCAATGCCCAACTCGCCTTCGACGGGAATTTGTTCGAAGGTGCTCGGGCTTGGTATTACAGCGTGGCCGGAGGGATGGAAGCAACTTTCTGCTTGCCTATCGAGGGCCAAAATGCCGTATGAGCTTCAGCTTCTGCACCTGGTACTTCCAGGTCAACCAGACACCATACTTTGTTCCGGAGTATTCATGCATTGAGAGTATCAATGCAAATCTCGAAGCAAAGTCGGGGTCCGGGAAACGCTCGCGAGGTGTTGAGCAGTATCTGAAGGCTCTGAGGGAGGTCGGGAGAAGGTCAAAGAGGAGCCGCGAGCAACAAGGGCGGAGTCGCGACCAACAAGTGCGGAGCCTCGACCAACTAAGGCGGAGCCGCGACCAGCCAGGGCTCGACAGGCGGTGGGCAAGCGTCGTCAAGGCTCTACTTCCACTGCTGAGCCTGCCCCAAAGAAGGTTCGGAGAGGCTTGACGGCGGCAGTTTCTCTATCTGCGGACATCCCTTCTGGTGTTGGGGAGCCAGGGGAGGAAGAGGTGGACAAGGATGACACTCCCTTAGTCCATGCCCACAGGTTACACCGCAGGAGCCTCAGGATTGCAGAGGAAGGAGAGCCTGCGGACAGGCCCACGGCCACTGACGAGACTGAGGAGCTCGAGGTCGATAGAATGAGCGGATGCGATGTTGAGATTCCGGGGATCTCAGCTCAGCCTAAGTCTTCCTCAGTTCAGAGGAGGGATGAGGCACAACAGCCCGGGTCTCCTTCTGTCTTCGTCTCCAGTCCTCGGATGGTTGACCCCAGTCCTACCACTGGGGTGCTTAGAGGCAAGGCTCCGGCTACCGAGGCCACTCACGTTGAACTGTCGTCTTCCTCATCCGACACGGAAAGCGACTTTGAGGATGAGATCGACTATGGTGACGAACCTGCTCCTCCTGATCCGAGCAAATTCTCACATATCTCGAAGGAGGACATACGTGGGTGTGAGCCGGCGACGACGTCACCACCAGCGGTTGCTCCTGCTGAAGGTACTCTTTTCACCTTCTGACCTGATCTCCCTTTTCATTTTGAAGAGGAGGCCTTAACATTCTCCTTTTATGCTGCAGGATTGGCTGAGGATACCGAGGCTGCAACCTCCTTGCATATCGAGGAGATGGTGCAAGAGTTGACCCAACCGGAGGGAGTCGAGACTCTAGCCGCCGGGATGCCTCCAGAGAAGGCAACGACTGAAACCGGGGAGACTTCCACTCCGCGGGATGATGAGGCAACCACTGAAGCCAGGGAGGCTTCTACTCTGCAGGGTTCAATGCCTCCAGAGAAGGCAACGACTGAAACCGGGGAGACTTCCACTCCGCGGGATGATGAGGCAACCACTGAAGCCAGGGAGGCTTCTACTCTGCAGGGTTCGCCCAAGGATTCGACACTTCTGGACCTCCAGCTTGGTAAGAAAGTTTTGATGTCTTGACTGTTTCTCTCTTCACCATTATGGCTAATGTTGAGATAATTTGCAAAGAGAACTGAGGGGGCCCAGGTAGAGAGTCTGGCGATTAGTGTCCCTCCAGAAGGCCATACGGCTCAAGCCTCCGCTGAGGTTTTTGAGGAGGCCGAGGTCACTACCCTGTTGTCAGCTGTGGCGGTTCCTGCAGAGGTGGTACCCCCAGAAGCGCCATTGACTGCTCTTGTTCCTGCCGTAGCCGTGGTCAGCCCGACTCTTGCGCCAACAAGGGATCGGGGAGCACTTCGGATGATGATATCATGGAGCTTTTGACACGCCAGGCGGTGCAGCAGTTCCTTAGCTTGATGCGAACATGCATCGACTTCGTCCTAACTAGGGGTAGCTCCCTTGAGTTCGCCCAGATGTTTCTCGGGAACCAGGTCGAGAACATCAAATTGGCCGGAGGCCCTTCGCTAGCTCAGGCAAGTCAGCTGCTGGTGGATCAGCTGGGACAGCACCTGAGGGAGCTTCGATCCCTGGAGGACGATGCCGGTTCATCTCATGAAGCCCAAGAAGCGCTGAATAGGCTCCTTGTCGCTCAAGAGCAGGAGCGAAAAGAGGTGGAGGAAAAGATAGCCGATAACACTCGCCTCCTTGAACGTGTCCAGGCTGATCACCAAAGGCTGGCGATTGAGTCCGAGGAGTCAGAGACGATCATACAGGCTGCAAAGCAGGCTATACTTGACTCTCGGCGCTGTATAGCCAGAGCTGAGGCCATGATCATCTTCAACGAACAGAGGCTTGCTACCTCTGAAAAGAGGTTAGCAGAGTTAGAGGTTGCCAAGGCGCAAGCTGAAGTGGACCTCTCTGTTCGTTCGTCCGAGCTGGAATTCCTCCGAGTGCAAGCGCAGGGATTTTTGTCTGAAACGGATCTGCGGGCCCGAGCTCTCATGGAGGTTGAGAAGGCGCGCCAACATAAGATACATCGCCTTAGAGAGCAAATCCGTTCTTTGGCGGACCAAGACTTGTAGCCTTTTCTTTTTCCTTTTTTTTTTAGACAAGGACACTTTGTTCACTAAGAGTGTTTTGTATTAACTTTTATCATTTTTGATATAATAAAAGTCTTTGAAGTTTTTTGGTTCCACCTCCTTTGCTGCCTTGCTGTGGATGAATTCGACCTTTTGATCACAATCTTTGATTAACTGACTGTGAATGCTGAACTTAGGTGAGACTAAGTTCTTTAAATGAAACGCGGCGTTCGACCTATAGGACCTTAGGCAGGACTAAGCCCTTTTGACGAGACGTGGCATTGGTTCATAGGGACATAGGTGGAACTAAGTCCTTTTGATGAGACGCAGCGTCAATCCATAGGGAGACGCGGTCATCAGTTCATAAGAACTCAGATAGAACTAAGTCCTTTTTGATGAGACGCGGCATTGATCCGTGGGGACAAACGCGGCTTTGAGTAACGCGAATTTGTCCTGTCAATGAAGACGCGACTAGAGCGGATGCGAGGGACGCAGCCTTGTGTATTTTCCACTAATCTCAGAATGGACTAAGTGCTTTCCCTTAGAAAGGGCCCCGTTTGCTGAAGGGACGCGACTTTGAGTCACGTGGACGCTCCTTTAAAACGCGGGTGAACGCCTTCCAATTTGAGAAAGGTGACGCGGATTCTTGGACGCGGCTTTCCCATCTGCGTTTAATGCAGCCGGACGCGGCTTTCCTATCTGCGTTTAATGCAGCCTGACTTAAAGATTTTATGAGATCTTTGACCGTCAAGTCTTCGCTGACGATTGAACGTCAAGTCTTCGCTGACGATTGGGAAATCGGGTCATCCGTTGTTTCCCGAAGCAGTTGTCCACGCGTCGGTTTTTCATTGGACTTGGGCGTTAATGCCCTTTAATGCAAAACCGGCGCTGACGGTTTGAGATCAGCGCCTGCGATGCTTCTCGAAGCGACGTTCCACGCGTCAGCCTCCCATTGGGCTTTGACGGTCGTGCGGTCATTAAGGCCGGCGGTTTTAATTAATGAACCATTAATGACCGTTATCAGGAGTTGCCTATAAATAGGACTCACCCCCTCTCTTTAACAGCGGCTGCTTAGACCGTGCTCTGTTTGAGAACGAGTACACTGAGGGACTCTGCCTTCTCCCTTCAAGGACCCTATCAGGGGTTTGCCTCCATGGATGAAGGTGCCTCTGTGGATGAAGATGACCCAGAGCTTTCATGCTTCTGTTTGGTCTCTTCAATGGATTACCACTGTCAAGTGATTTCAATGGCAGGAAGCGTCTCTTTGAGCACTTTTAACGTCCGCGTCTCAACGCAGATAGTTCAACTCTTAACAGAGGCTTCTGCGGGTATGCCATGCCCACTTACCATGACATTTTAGATCCAACTAAGTTTGAATTTTAGTATACCCCTTAAAGAGATATCATCTGGACCTTCTTGTGAAGTCGTGGTTGGTGCATTCCTTCTGGAATTTGCGCCGCCGACTTAAACTTCCTTGGACGCGAGTACAGAAGTCTTTGATACTTGGCCGCGGCTTTACTCATGAAGCTCGCGTTTTAAGGCCACTGACTTGGATGAATTCCAGCTCGGGTTGAAGGCTTCAGACCCGAATCTTGCAACTCCTGTTCCTCCAACAGAGAGATGGCAGTTTTCGGCGTCTGATTCTCTGCGCACCTTGTATCTTAGACGCGGATGTGGAGTTAAGTCGCGTTTGCATTCTGTGTGTATCACAGTCTCGCTCGCGTCTGTTTTTATTGTCGCAGGACTCTGGCTCGCTGCGCGGATCATTCCCGCGTCTGCGGCCTTTGAAAATAGCCGCGTCTGTGACTTAGTTTTCTTCTGTTGAAGTGTACTAAGCTCTGAATTGTCTGATTCCCTGTTTGCTTTTTTTTGCAGGTAGGCTTGGTCATTCTTCTTCATGTTCGCTAAGTCCGTGGGAGAATATATCGGACGATGAACTTGTTCGATGTTCGTCCACAAGGGAATATATTATGGTCCTCGTCGTCCACAAGGGAATATATTATGTCCCTGACGAGGAATCGACTCTCGCCAAGGTCTCTTCAGATCCACTGCACCAATCATGCCTACTGGCAAGAGATGGTCAGGGTAAGTATGGCGGCGAGGAGGTTACGGTGGACACGGCGGCAGATAGGATCCTCTTCCTCTCCCATTCCAGAAGTGACATCGAGGACTTTCCATGTCTGCTGGATGGCCTGCTGGGGAAAGGGATGCTCATGAACGAAGGGTTGCCGGACTTTCTGCTGCCACCGGACCTCAAGAACACCATTGCTCTTAGCTTAGTCAGCTAGGGCTCTTTCGATGTTTACATCATGCACCATCCTGTACTTGTAATCGGATGCGGCTTCAAGGAGTGAGTGCAACCTCGGAGAGAGAGAGGGACTTCTTTGTACTCCTTAATTGTAACACTCCATCTTATGGTAAGAGAGTGTTTGACTGTAACACTCAATCTTATTGTATAAGAGAGCGTTTTTTGTATCACTTTCATATGCCTGGAAATAAATAAAAGTGACACTTCTCTTTTTGCCTCTTTCATTGTCTTGAACTTTTTGTCTTAGTTAGACGCATAGAAGCAAAGAGTCTTTAACTTTGTCAAAATTATGATGGTAATTTTAATAAGTCAAACTTTGTGGAGAAAGATCCTATTTCAGGAACTCTCACGATACTGTCAGAGGTGTAATATTAACTTGACAGAGATGAAATTTTTGATGGACCTACCACTTTATAAGAGAAAGTGACAAGTAGAATTGGTACCCCCAGGGAGGGTGAACTTTTATCAAGTGTTTGGGATTAACTTGATCGAGCTCAACTGGGGATTTGATGGAAACACTGTTGATGGTGTAGTATTAACCTAACAATATTTTTAGGTAGACTTGTTATTCTGTTGAAGAGAATAACAAGTGGGACTAGACTCGTGGGGATCTAGGAAAGTTTGTTACCGTCAGAGGTGTGTATTAACTTAACGGGTTGAAAGTGGTCTTGTCAGAAGTGTAATGTTAACTTGACAAGGATGTGAGTCAGAGGTGTGATATTAACTTAACTCAGAAGTGTCACTTTCATAGGTGTAATGTTTAACTTGACAGTAAGGGTAATGCTAGAGGTGTAATGTTGAACTTAGCATTGGTCATCTCGGCTTGCATAAGGAAGTCCAAGGGAAAGTCATGGCCATAGGTGTATTGTTGAACTTAGCAATGACTTGGATGCTAGAGGTGTGGTGTTAACTTAGCATCATCATGTCAGCTTCGGTGTGGAAGTCTGAAGAAAAGTGACTGTCAGAGGTGTAATATTAAACCTGGCAGAAACTTGATTACTGTTTAGAGGTGTGGTGTTAAACTTTAACAGTAATTTGTCAGAGGTGTGATATTAACTTGACAAAGATTGACTCATGATAAGAGTAATTTGAGGGCCTGTCATTCTATTGGTGAGAATTGACAAGTGAAAATTTGAAGTGCCAGAGGTATAGTGTTAACTTGGCAAATTTGAAAATTGATACTCCGTGTAGAGTTGACAAACAAAATTTGTACTCGACAAGGAATATTGAAAAGTTTCCATTACCAGAGGTATAGTGTTAACTTAGTAATGGTTGTATTGTGTAGACCTACCATTCTGTGGATGAGAATTGGTAAGGGATTTTGGAGGAAGGAATGGAAGCCAAGTCCACTTAGGATTTTTAGCAAACCCTCAGCTGTCAACGGATTTGAGGTGCCTTTACCAACTACCGTTTGAGTTGGGCTAGCCATGCTATTCCCCTCAGCATGATGAGTTGTCGAAGACTTATGTTGGGCTTAGAAGCCAACATTTTCTTCTATCCTTAGCCGTCGGGGGCGTCGGATGTTATAATGAAGAAATTCTTCTTACTTTGATCAGAGGTGTACTTTTAACTTGATCAGCGGGAGAATACCATCTAAGGATAGTATTTCTTCAGGAACCTGCCATTGATCGGCATCATGAGTGTATCACCATTCGAGGTTATGAGGCGATATGACCCATTTGAGTAGACTGACTCTACTACAAATGGTTCTTCCCATTTGGGTTGAAATTTCCTTTTGTCTTGTGCGTCATTACCATGGGTCTTCTGACGGCTAAGACAAGATCGCCTTTCTTGAAGGTTCGCACTTTAACTTTCTTGTTGAAGGCTCTGGTAATTCGAGCTTGGTAGAGCTCGATTTGCTGTTGGGCCTGCAGACGTTTATCATCTAAGGCCTCCAGTTCTTGGAGTCGCTGTCGATGCTTCTCCTCTGTTGTCATCTCCGCTGTCAAGGCGACGCGTAGAGATGGAATTTGGATCTCTAGTGGGAGCACGGCTTCACACCCATAGACCAGAGAAAATGGCGTAGCTTTAGTTGGGGTTCGCACAGTTGTGCGGTAAGCCCATAAGCATTCACCCAACTTGTCGTCCCAGTCTCGTTGACTTTTCGAGACGAACTTTTTGAGAAGCTTGCCGATAGTCTTATTGAAAGCCTCTGCGAGGCCATTAGCAGTAGGATAGTATGCCGTCGAGGATACACTCTGGATTCTGAACTTAGCGCAGAATCTCTGGAAAGCCTGACTGATGAACTGAGGCCCATTGTCATGGATAATTCGCCGAGGTACACCGAAACTGTAAATAACGTGGTGTTTCACGAACTTGATCACGTTCGACGACTTGACTTCCTTCAAGGGAATGGCCTCAGCCCACTTAGAGAAGTAATCGGTTATTGCCAAAATAAACCGATGTTCTTTTGATGATGGTGGGCTGATAGGACCAACCACGTCCATGCCCCACATTTCAAATGGCCAGGTAGAGGCCGTAGAGTGGAGGTACCCTGGTGCTTGATGGATGAAATCGCCGTGCACTTGGCAGGCGTGACATCTCTTGGCATAAGTGATGGCATCGGCAATCATCTTGGGCCAGTAGTAACCCAATCTTTGGAGTCGATGTGCCAGTTTTGGGCCAAGTTGATGGGCTCCACACATGTCGTCGTGGGCTTCTTTCAATACCTCTTGAGCCTCCTTTGGTGAGAGGCACCGGAGCAAGATCCCGTCATGCGATCGACGATACAATGTTCGCGTAATCGCATTATAATAGAATTTGGGGGCTTTCCTTCTAATGGCAGCCGCCTCTCTGGTGTCTTCAGGCAGAATGTCGTATAAGACGAAATCAATGTAGGGGAATCGCCAGTCTCTAAGCTCTGGACCGGTTGATGCTTCAAGTGCTTCTTCGCGGTGACGACCTCCCGTTGACTCCTGATAGTCCTCGAGAGCATTTCTCGGGCAATACAGGTCGTGGCTGTAGACGAATATCTTCTCCATTGCTCCAGCTGGAAGAGCTAAGGAGGCAGCCAGGGATGCGAGTGCATCTGCGTGCGCATTTTGCCTGCGCGGTACATGGTCGATGTAGAAGCTTGTAAACCCCTCGGCCATGCGGATAGTCGCGTTGTAATAGGGTACTAAGTCTTCATGTCTGACTTCGTACTCCCCGCGAACTTGGCTGACGATGAGCTTGGAGTCGCCATATGCCTCCAGATTTTTAACGCCAATCTCATCGGCGAATTGCATCCCAATCAAAAGAGCGTTGTACTCCGCCACATTATTGGAACAAGGCTCAGTTAATGAGACAGCTCGGGGAATCACATAATTTTGTGGGGATACGAGTACTACTCCTACCCCTGCTACTACGTGTCCCTTCGGGCTTGTTCTTGATGCACCGTCGAAGAAAAGTTGCCATACTTGACTTTCGAACGATGTTTGAGTTAGGCAGACTTCAGCAACTTCATCTGGGAGATCCTCGTAGACTTTGGCTGCCCTCGGATCTGGGTGCTCAGCTAGGAAATCCGCGACTGCTTGTCCCTTAATGGCCTTTTGTGGTAAAAAGCGCATCTCATATTGGGAGACCAATATGGCCCATTTTGCCAGTCGGCCATTTAGCGATGAAGGTTTAGTCATAAGTAACCTCAGGGGGTTGACTTTTGATATGACGTTTATAGTTTGGCCTACCGATAGTGTCGCATTTTCTGGATAGCGAACACCAGTGCCAAACATTCCTTCTCGATCGGGTTATACCGATGTTCGGCTCCAATCATTGTTCTACTCAGATAGTAGATTGCTTGCTCACGTCCTTGATCGTCATTCTGAGCTAGTAGAGCTCCCAAAGAATGATCCATTGCTCGGACGTATACCAGGAAAGGCTTTCCGGATACCGGAGCTGCAAGGACTGGTGGTTGGGTGAGGTATTGTTTAATTTCCTCGAACGCTTGTTGGCAAGCGTCGTCCCAAATGAACGAGACACCCTTCTTCATTAGCTTAGTGAAGGGTTGGCACCTTCCGGAGAGGTTTGAGATGAACCTACGGATGTGCGCCAATCGTCCTTGCAATCCCCTGAGTTCCTTGAGATTTCTCGGAGGTTGCATCTCCTGGATAGCGCGAACCTTTTCCGGGTTCAAGTGAATTCCGGTGGATGTTACAACAAATCCTAAGAATTTGCCACTGGCCACCCCAGGAAGGACTTTGTGGGATTCATCTTCAATTGATGAGCCCGCATGATGTCGAAGAGCACCTTCAGGTCTGCTATGTGATCACCTTTAGTGCGGCTTTTTACCGCGATGTCATCAACATAACATTCCACCGTTTTGCGTATTTGCTGATGGAAAATGGCGTTCATGGCCCTTTGGTATGTTGCCCCTGCATTTTTCAGTCCGAAGGGCATGACGGTATAGCAATAAACACCCAATGGTGTCCTGAAGGAGGTGTGCTTTTCATCGTCAGGATACATTTTGATTTGATTGTATCCTGAGAATCCATCCATGAAGGACATTCGTTCGAATCCACAAGTATTGTCAATCATGACATCTGTGATTGGCAATGGGAATTCGTCTTTGGGACAAGCCTCGTTTAGATCACGGAAGTCGATGCAGATCCGGATCTTCCCATTCTTCTTGGCAACTGGGACAATGTTGGCTACCCAGTCGGGATGTTGTTCTTCCCTGATGAAGCCAGAATCAATAAGTTTTCTGACTTCTGATTGAATTGCCTCCATTATTTCTGGACGGAACCGTCGCTGCTGCTGTTTGACAGGCTTTACGTCCGGATTGATGTTGAGGCG
Organism: Agave tequilana; assembly: GCA_038442645.1. Classification (NCBI taxonomy): domain Eukaryota; kingdom Viridiplantae; phylum Streptophyta; class Magnoliopsida; order Asparagales; family Asparagaceae; genus Agave; species Agave tequilana. The sequence goes on from JAVJIF010015402.1 coordinate 80,795, forward strand.
GTGCATGGCAACTTGAGGATCAAGTCCTGGCATGTCCTCATAATTCCAGGCGAAGACGTCTATATACTCTTGTACAAGAGATATTAGATCTTTCTTCTCCGAAGGTGACAGGCCGTCACTTATGAAGATGGGCTTAGGGTTAGCCTCATCTCCTAGGTTGATCTGAACAACCTTGTCTTCTGTGGGTGGCTCGCGCTGTTCAAAGTGGGTATCCCAAAGAGCATTTAAATGTTTGATCCAAGGATCTGTATCGGATTGGATCATTTCTTCATTTCCATCTTCCAGGTGGCTTGTCGAAACCATGTTCACTGAAAGTTCCTTGAAGATGTTGCCGACACTGACATCTGACTCCCAAGATGATGTGTCCGAAGAGTAATCGTTGCTTGACGATTCTTGAGAATCGGAGGCTGATGGGACTGGAGTTGATACATAGCCCAACCCCTGACGTGTCCGATGATAATAATCGGGGGCCTTCCCTTTTGGCACAAAGGATTGAAGCAACGTCCTCCTTCCTTTGCCGAAGTTCAACCCGGGTTTGTTGGTCATGTCGTACCCCATGCATCTCATTATTTTGAGCGCTTTTGGTTCGTAATGATCGAACTGAGGGGATTCTTCCTCGCCTTCTGATTCTTCGCGGGGCGTTGGTTCAGACGAGATTCGCCCAAAAGAATTGGTTTTTGGCCTTTCCGTCTTGCTGGAACCATAAATATAGATTCTTGCGCATTACCATTGTCTTGGTATGTCTCGAAGGACGATTTCCCTGGTACATGCAATGATGTTAAGGCACCCACTGCCGACCAGGGGTCATCGTCTACTTCGGTGCTAGTGTCTGATGGTACTGAATCAGAAGCAAACACAGAAAAATACGCAAAATCTAAATCTTATTAATATACCAACCGCCTACATCGTCGGTGGTATTATCAACATCGAGCTTATTGGTGCTCTTTATAAGTGGTTCTAACTCCGACAGGCACTCTTCTTTCTCAGGCTCAGTGTCAGCCTCATTACCAGAGTCTGGCTCCTCTGGTTGTGGGGCTTCATCCGTCTCCACCGGATCTTGGTACAACAAAGAGTCAGTGAAATAATTCTCGACCCCTTTGAACGGATGCCTTCGGCGATCAACGTCTGCACATTTCCACTCCCGTCAATGTACTTCATGACCTGGTTGAGAGTGGAGGGAACGATGGAGTTTTGGTGAATCCATGGTCGTCCCAGCAATAGATTGTAGGAAGTGTCGGCGTCGATGATGTAGCATGTCACTTCCGACTTGAGGCTTCCAATCTGACACCTGAGCTTGATCTTCCCCATCGGACGGGTCTGGTTAGCATTGAACCCATAGATAGTCGTCTGGGTGGGGCTCAAACGATGGGTAGGAATGCCGAGATGTTGCATGACCCGGCGAGGCATGATGCTCAACGCGGACCCTGGATCTACCTGGATGCGGTTCACCTCGGACGATCCAATATACCCTGTGAAGTACAGGGATCGATCATGCTTCCCTTTCACCTGTATATCATCTGCCGTGAAGGTGATGCAGGGGGCATTCTGGGAGGTGTGGTGGCAATCCTCTACATCTTCCTCCTTCGGCACCTGGGTCATGAAGACCTCAGCATTTGCCAGAGCTTCTTGCAGAGCTTCCTTGGTCGACTTTGATAGTCTAAGAAGTTCATACAAGGTAATGCGTGCCGGAATGTTGGCCAACTGAGCCAGGACATCAAAGCGGTAAGGTGCCGTAGATCCTTCCGCGATGCCCTTTTGAAGGGCTCGAGAAAATCGAGTCCCCTTCTGCTTCTCCACAGGTGGCTTTGTGGAGGGCCTGACTGGCTCCGCAGTTGGTTGTGGAGGGGCTACCGCCGTCTCGCCGTACTGTTTCAAGTACGCCTGTCCTGAACGGGTTCCCGCCATCGGTTGGTTGGGCTCTGCGGCTAAGACTATCGTTTCCTCCTCTGAGTCGGTCAGTGAAGGGATATCAGTCTCCGCTTCTCGAGAGGAGGCACCCACCGTATTGCAGGATGAGGCCTTTGCCTTGCCTTTGAATTTCCTGTTGGTCACAGTAGTCCACTGCTGTTCATTGACAAGGTCAGGGTGGACCCACATAATTTCCCCTTGAGGTGTAGGGACGGGTACCAAGCCTTTCTCTTGCTGCTGGTGAGGGTCTGTGTTGACCACTCTTAGCTCTCCTCTTGGAATAGGAGTTACCCCCGTAGGCGTCGGAGGTTGTCTTCCGAACTGGAGGACTGACGTCACATTAGCTGTCACCTTCTTCTGCTCTGGTCGGAGCTTTAACACCTCCGCGTCAATCAGAGCCTGAAGGATGTCCTTGAAGACGTAGCAGCTTTTGGTTGGGTGTCCCAACATCCTGTGATACATGCAGTAGTTGGGATTGTCGGTCTTGCCGACTTCCTCTGGGCGCCTAGCTTCAGGGAGCTTCAGTCGGTTGCTCTTGTTGAGTAGTTTAAAGAGCGAATCGACATGTTCCTCCTTGAAGGAATATTGCTTGTTCGCGCGTGGCTGGCTTGAAGAGCCACTCGCCTTGCCTGATTGAGGTTTGGCGGGAGATTTGGTCTCCGTTGCCAAATTATCCTTCCGCTTTGTTTGGAGGGATGTGTCTGGCGCACGCCTTGTCGACCTTTCCGGCCTAGGCTTACCTTCCTCCGCTCTGACGCGGGCGACAATCTCCTCAGCCAGTTCACCTTGTTGGACTAATTGCTTCCAGGTGCGGCTTTCAGCAACTCCTATTTGAGCAAGGAGTGAGGTTTGGAGATTGTGGCGGCATGTTTCCACCAGGGTGGCCTGGGTCATACTGCTTGGACACTGGAGTGTCATGTTCCGAAACCTTTCCGCGAAAAATTTGACGGACTCCCCTTTTCGCTGTTTGGTAGCCAAAAGGGTTGGCATTGTGACTTCGGAGTCATCCTCGAAGAAGCGTGTTAAAAAGAGCTTCTCCAAATCGCCCCAGTTCTTAATAGAACCTTCTTGGAGCTTCATAAACCATTCAAAGGCCAACCCTTTCAGGGTGCCGATGAACAGGCGTGCCAGGATGGCGTCATTATCTACTACATTCCCGGTTTGGGATTTGAAGTAGTAGATGTGCTGGTTGGGTGACCCCTTCCTATCAAAGGCTTGAGGAGTTGGAGCTTTGAACTTGGGCGGGTACGGAACCAAGTCCCATTCAGCCGGGTAGGGCCGGACCACTCCTACTTCTTGGAGGTCTTTGCGATTGGCAAGGGCCTCGAGGCGTCGCTCCAGTTGATTCATTCTTTTAACATGAGCCTTTTCTTGGTCTTGGTCGCCTTTTACTTGTGACGAGGACTTGGACGAACCGGAAGTAGATCGCCGCGTCTCCCCAGAAGGTTCGGAAGATGAGCTTTCTCCCTTTTTCCCTTTGCCCTTTGACTTTTTAGGAGGGGACCTCCTCCTGTCTTCGAGTAGCTGTGAAATCGCCTGCTTGAGGGAGTTGATAGATTCCGCTGAGAAAGAATTATATCCATTTGTGCCTTCTGGATCTGCTCCAAACGTTTAGTCATCTCCTCAGGAGTGCCTGTCATGTAGGCGGAGGTCTCCTTCTCGACGGAAGAGTTTGAAGCCCTTGATTCCGCTACGGCGGAGTGAGAATCATTAATGCCATGGGCTAAGGCATTATAGTCAATTGGGGGAATGGCCCCAGTCCGAGTGCGAGTGTGTCGATACACCCCTTCCGGTTCAGAGTCAGACTCGGACTCGTCTGAGCTGACTGCAAGTTGTTTTCCCTTACTCCTGCTTGTCATATTCGCAGTGAGCTCTGGGTACTCAACGTCAGAGAAGGTTCTCCTTCTGTGGGAGCGTCTTCTTTTAGCTGACGGAGGAATCAGGGTCAGCTGTCTGACTAAAGACTGCTGGTGTATGCCTGATCCGCAACGGCACTCAGAGAGCATATGGATGAGCCGTTGGCAGCAACACGACGAAATGGCCTGATTGGCACTTCTTTTCTTTGTCAGATAATCCCTCAAATCCATGGGAGGGGGATTGAAAAGATTAGCCTCGCAACGTCGAAGACGGGAGGCATCCATGTGCTGTACAGCCTGGACGCAGGCATCAGGGACGCGGTTCTTGCGCCGCAGCTGTTCAGCGCGCGTCTGACGTCTCTGTTGAGACAAAACGCGTCTGTCGCATTGCTGTTTGTTGTGTCAGAGCGGAGACACTTGAGAGAGGATGGGCTGTTGGGCCCCACGCCTATGGGCTTGTGCCTCTTGCGCTTGACGAGGCGCAGAGGTCTCATCTTGGCGTTTGGTGAGTTGGTCCTCAGAGGACCTAACTGAAGGAATCTCACGTTTGGGGCGCCAAACGCGGACTTCACGTACTGGACGTGGCGCGGGCAAGGCGCGAGATTGTACATCGCGTCCAGCCTCAGTTGGACAACCAACGGTTCCAACTTGCAGCTGACGCGCACGTCTCCTCTGTCGACGCTCAGCGTTTCGATTGCGTCGAGGAGGTGGAGAGAGACCAACGACATCCTGATGCTGGACACCAGGGACTTTGACCACGCGGGTCTCCTGAGAGACGCTGACGCGGGTGTTCTGTGCGACGCGGTTGGTCGCAAAGGCAGATGTGCCTGGGACCACGCGGGCCTTCTGAGAGGCGTTGGCGCGTGTACCTTGCTTGGTACAGTCGGCAGCAGGGGAGCTCGAGAAATCCACAGATCGGGCCTCGAGGCCATTCCCCGTCGAGACCCGGCGGCAGACGCGGGTCATTGGGCTCTTGGAGCCGGAAGAGAGAAACTCTTCGTACTTCGCCTGGTCGAACTCGACAACGAGCGATTCGACCATCTTCCCCTTATAGTGGACGTCATCTTGCGCCACTATTTGCTCCACAGTGACAAACGTAGTCCCCAGCGGAGTCGCCATCTCTTGTATGCGCTGGAAAGAAGAAGAGACAGTGATGGGTGTAAAGATTTCCTTGAATCAAATGAAACTATTACAACCAGACTTTTCCTTCCAGTTACAAGGGAGGGAGGATGTTGAGTCTTGAATCCCCCCTTTGTTTAAGGCTGGGTTCTTCGTGTGGCGGTGGAGAGTGAGTCTTGTTCTCCGTTGACCGGATGACCGTCGGGATTGTCGGGGGATCTTCTCTCTGGGTGGTAGAAAGAGTAACACAGCTCTGTCTACCAAAACTCTCAAAGAGAAGGTAGGCGAAGAGCAGCTCGTACGCAGCAAGCTTGACGAAGAGTCTTCTCTCTCTCTTTGTTGATGATCTCCTCTTTGATGCCTGATCCTTCTTTTTTTTTTACCGCCCCCCTCTTCTGATTGCCGATTGCCTATTACCGATTTTTTCGACCTCATAGCAAACGAGGCTATTTATAGAGGTCCTAGGGGGTGAACGTGCCCCCTAAAAGTGCTCCACAATGAGGGGCCACTTCCCGCTACTTGTGCCGTGACTGGCCCGTAATCCGGGTGGTTACAACTGAGGCGCGGGTTTAGACCCACGCGCCTTGTTGCTGAGACGCGGGTATCGAGCCAACGCGCCTTGATGCTGAGACGCGGGTGTCGAGCCAACGCGCCTTGATGCTGAGACGCGGGTGTCGAGCCAACGCGCCTTGATGCTGAGACGCGGGTGTCGAGCCAACGCGCCTTGAACTTGAGACTCTGCTTTTATTGGCTTGTCTTTTAGTGACTTTTAGACAGCCTACAAAGGTATTTGAAACATTCAAAGTATTTTCAAAATAGTTCGTTAGGTTTTTGTTTGTGTTGCATTATGTTTTTCCTAATAAGGGTGGTCTTATAGATAGGATAGAACATTTTTAAGAAGATCTTTGCGAAATCATTTCAAGATGTGATAGAGGTTCCACTAAACTGTATAGCAATTTCTTGGCTAGGTTCTTAATGGAAAAAGGGACAAAATGTAGCTTGACAGCAATGTCTCCTAATTGCGGTATCTTCATCATAACACATACCTCCTCAAATTCTCTAATGAATAAGTATGCATCTTCGAACTCTGGACCTTGGTATTTCAGGAGAGTATTGATGAATTGTGGCTTAAACTCAAATTTGTCACCATCAGCTTCAGGAAGCTAAATACCAGATGAAAGTGATGTCCTTATAGGATTAAATCTATCCTGTAGGGATATTGTTTGTGCCATTTTGGGATCGAGTTTAGGTAATGAAATGTTTCTAGTTAATCTATATGTAGTTGGATCTCTTGACCAAGTTGACATACACAATCAATAGCAAACATGATCACACCAAAAAGTCAAAGTCAGTCAAAATCAACCAAGCCTATTCTAGGGTATACTTAGCCCTAGATGACTCCTAACTTTAGATTATTCGCGGGAGGTATATTGCCAAATTGGACCACGAGTTAATCGGCTAAGTAGGTGGTAAGATCAGTGGGAGATATCTGTGCTGAAGTAACGGGCCTAATTATGCCAAACCACCAACCTTTAAGATTTCGCCTTTCAATCCCCTACTTAGTCACCGATTTGATAAGAGTCAAATTTGAACAACTTCCTCCTTGGGTCAATCTCCTAGTAAGTCTAAGAAGTCTTTAAGGCCAACGTCTATTTAAATTTTATATTAGGTTTTGGTTGTGAGTAAAAATGAGATGTTGTTTGTGGGCCAAAAAAGGGTAATGACTTTCCCACCTTATATTGTTAGGGGTTTTGCCCTTAAGTTGATTTAGTGCAAGTGTGCAAGCCAATAGCATAGTATCACTCAAAGCAATTAAATTACCACAAGTGTTTCCTAATTTAGATGCTACGCAGACTTACCTCAATCTCCAGTACTCTTCGACAGTAATTGAAAATTAAAATAAAAATAGACGAATGCCTAGATGCAAGTCTATACGATTTTTAAATTTCAATCACAAGTTACTGTTATTATTAGAAACAATGTCCAGATAAGTTACAGTAAAAATCTAACAACTGCAGCAGGTACAAAACTTAAATTCAATAACTACAGAAGAAAGCAGAAACCTTAACACTCGGGATGTCATGTTTGCGCGCGGCTTTTCTGAAGCCTCTGGTATTCAGCCTTCTAGAGCAGTGTCTCTAAAGTACTCTGGATTCTCTGTAGATGCCAACTTCTTGTAATTATCTCTGTACACGCAAACAAAGAAGAATTAAATTAGAAAATAATTTATACCGCTCCTTCCCCGATAATGACACCAAAATTTGATTGACAAAGAAAACAGAGAATATGGAAAGTATTATTTGATGTGGGATGGCTCTAAACTCTTCGTAATTTAATCATGTAGCGAGGGTTATACGGGTCGAACCTCAGGGAGAGATGTGATAGAAGAATTTCGGTATTGTTGTTTTCTTACTCTCTCTTCTTTTATTTGTAGAACTTAAAGTAAAATATTTGGTTGAAAAAGAGTTTGATTTTTATCAATGTATAGAAGGATCACAATCTACTAATAATCTACCATCATAAACGAATAATATCAACTAGACATTACCTTCACGCTAATCTTAAACATTATAATCTATCCTAGGATTCAAGTATAAGACAAAAAGTAAGATTCTAACTAAAACAACATTAATTAAAATTTAACATTAAAATATTAAGATAATTGTCAAGCATAGATTAAGAAAAATAATTAAAGAGTACTAGCAAATAATTGACCTAATTATTATCATCATGTCCCTTCAAGATAAATCTAGAATTTAAGCATGCATAAAATTTAATTGGATTATCTATTTAATACTATAAGTTCATGGTAGTGATATTAGCAAGCCATGAAAGAGGAATTAGTTACTCATGATGTAATCTAAACTAAGCATATTGTATGAAGAAGGTTGCATGAAATAATAAATAAAGAATAATGCAAATAAATAACAAGAGAGATATGAAAAAATAAAAGCACTTTGTATTAATCTTTCATCTTGAATTATAATGACTTCTTCTTCTTATAAAATTTCCTCATGCTTCTAAAACTTAGAAAATACAAACTAAATTCGAAAAGAAATAGAAAAACTAAAGGAAACCTAAGCTTTGATATCCTGAGATGCCTCCTCTCTCTAGCTCTATCTCTTCAGTTATAGGAAAAATAGATGATACAGTCTTAGTCGAACACATACTGCCATGCCAATCGCCACCAGAAAGCCGCAAAAACGCGGATTTTGCCACATTTTTATGGCAATACAGGAGAATTTAGGCCTGCGCTTTGGTCGCTGGCTTCATCTCGCCCGTCCATGTGGAGATATATCCTCAGAATCTTCGTTTGAACTCCAGAATTAAAATAATTTTGTTTCCAAATTTAAATTTGAATTTTCCTCTTTTATTTATTACTTGAAGCTCAAGTAACTTAATTTAAATTGATTATCTCTTTTATCTCTGAATTAGGATAGGATTATCTCTGAATTTACTTATACTTGATGGGCTCTTGAGTTTCTCTTAAACTTTTAGGCTTCTTTAATCACCTTATCTTTTCTTCCTTTAATTTATGGAGGCATGTATAATATTAAGCAAAAATGCCATTACATAGCAATGTTTAATAAAAAAATAATAAATGTGAAAATGTGACAAAAATATGCACATTTGATGAACAATCAACTATGGAGAAGAAACCCTAACTGTTGGTGTCCTTCCTCGAATTCTGGCTCTTACATGTAGTATTTATAGGCAAACAAAGTTATGGTTTCACCAGACGATGATATGTGTCAAAAATCTAGGCCACTGGCCCTGATCTGGCCATGCAAACTCAACCAGAGCCGCGTTATTGCGACTTGATCAGCGCTATTGGCCTTGATCTTTTGGCCACTTCTGCGTCCAGCTGCAAGAAGCTTATATATATGTATAACTTTACGTATATTAAATCCATGTTTCCTAGATACAGCTTCAATTTCGGGACCCACTATATCTTCTAGAAGCTCCTTGTCTTGATCCCCAAGAAATATGGATTAATTACTCGAAAATGAGTTCAATTAGGCTCTTATTCCACTTTGCCCCTATACTTTTGTAATCTGCATAAGAGACCAGAACACAACTTATTAGCAGTATTTTATTCATCGACCGGGAAGGAAAATGTATAATGAAATGCTTAATTGATGACTGATCACATGGCTATGAGCATGGAAAGAGAGGGGGGGAGAAAGAGCTTGCTTGTAGTGGTGGAGCTCTTGCAAGGATGTGGTGCTTGGATTAGTGAAATGAAGCATGGTTTATTCTTCATTTTTTTCATGGCAAGCTCATTTTCATTGGTTGACTTCTCTCCAAGATTTAAATGCTTAGGCACATGTTGTTAGATTAATCCTCATTAATTATATGGTCATGTTTGAGATGTTAGGATGTTAATTATTAATTCAACTAAAATAGATAAGTAAAAAATATGATTTTTAGTAGATGTAATAACACATGCATGATAAAATGTGATTTTTATTTTATCCATGTAATAAAAATGTGAATTTTACTAGGTGTAATTATTGGATCTTGACAAGATAATTACATCTTCGTGCTTGGTATGCTAACTGCCATATATATGAATTTGAATTAATTTAAACTAATAAATATATTTTTTTTATTAGATCAAGAAATTTATGATATATTCATCAATAAAAATATGATTTTAATGCTTGGATTTTAAGCAAGTCCATTATATATTCATTAACTAGTTACTAGCATATTCATATTTAAATTTGAAAAGATTTAGATTAAAAATGTTATTTTTATTAGATCTAGAAACTCATGATTTTGTTCATCATAAAAAGTAATTTTTTTTTTAGAGTGTGTGTAACACCCGCTCCCAGAATACGTACTTAGGTGCGTATTCAGAATTCTCGACCGTATTTTTTTCGATTTACTTCTTGTATTTGTTTTGTATTATGAATTCTTTATATGATTGTTTTGTCTTGGATTTGGATTCGTGGATTCGGAATCAACCTTAGTTTGAACCGAAGGCCCGATCCCAGAGTATTGCTCGGTTTGGACATTCTGGTATTCCGATTCGACCGATTTCAGTTTTAAATATCATTTTCCAATATTCTAGATTTTCTATGATTTTCTGAAATTTTCCTGGATTTAGTTGAAAATCTTCAAAACCGGTGTCGGCCAGTACCGTTGACTGATTCCCGGATTTTTAATTTACAAATGGTTTAGAATTTCTAAAAGTGCCTTTAGGAATTATTTCTTAAAATCATATTTCCTATCTAAATACATTTTCTGGGATTATCAGATTTTATTGAAAACCCGGCCAATCCGGCATATGCCGAGATTGACGGTTGACCTTATGATTTTTATCTTGAAAATGAGGTTGAATCTTTGAAAAACAATTTCACCGAAAATCATTTTATAATATTTATGATTTTTGAGAATTTTTGGGAGACTTTCCGGATTACTTTATTTTTGGGCTTTTCCGGTATTTTCCCAGATACCGAGGAGATTGTCCCATATATTCCCTCTCCTTCACCAAACGCGGATCTCACCAACCTAGGATTCCGCATTTATTGTGAAGATCCTCTCCATTCCGCATTTAATGCACTTCAGATCAAATCCCATCAATTATCATGACTCCTCTCTCCTCTGTTAAAAAACGCAGCTTTTGGCTTCCCTAAACGCGGCTTTAATTCCCGCGTTTAGTTCATTTGGCTTAAAACGCAGGTTGTGTGCTGCGTTTTGAGATGGGAAACGCAAGCCCCCTTTGACTCTTTTGCCTTGAATGATGTGCACATTATTAAGATTCATTCCTTTAACCTTTTTCTCTCTCTTCATTTAATTCTCTCCTTACAAATCATCATTTCCAAGACACCCCACTCCCCTCTCATCATCATGCTGGTCAAGAGAGGGAGAGGGCTGCGTTTCAATGTGGGAAACGCAAGAATCCCCTTGTTCTTTTATGTTTTTATGTGCAACACACTATTTTATCCTCCCCTTCTCTCTCTTCATTAAATGCCTCTCTTCCAAAAGTCTTCTCCTTGATATCCCCACTCCCTCTCATTATCACAATTGGCCAAGTGGCCAAGAGGGTCACCTCAACTCCCCATTTTACAAAAACCCCCTCTCCTTTATTCATTTGCATCACTTCACAACTCAAATCCTATAAATACCCCTCTCCTTCTTTCTTTCTTCATTTTACTTCTCCTTCTTCTTCCTCCTTGCTTCCTGCAGCCTCCAACAGAGAAGCCGCCAAGGGAGAGCTCCTTCTCTTGCTTCCCTTGTTTACCCAACCTTCATCTTCTCCATAACTTCTTCACCAAGTACACCACCTTCAACCTCTCTCCATCACTTTGTGGAACCGGCCACTCCTTGGGATTTTGGCCGCGTTCTTCTCCGTTGACAAACTTGGAACCGGCCACTCCTTTTGGATTGGGGCCGTGTTTCTTCTCCGGCGGCAAGACTTAGGGCCGGCCACTCCTTTTGGATTGGGACCGAGCTTCCCTTCGTTGGACGCGGCAAAGATCGTTGTTAGGCGAGTAATCTCGCTATCCGCTTGCCTTCATATTTTATTGACTATGCGAGTGTTCTCGCTTGATTTCTCCTATTTCGGCGAGTGCTTTTCCTCGCCAAGAACTTGTATTTTTATCAACAAACTATAACTCTTAAAAGCTGTTACTGCTCACTGTTTCCCAGTATTAGTCGACTTGCCCAAATCATAAGTCGACTAAACCCTTGAAACGCAGCCTGGTTATCCTGGAACGCACCTTATTAGTCGACTAATCCTTTGTGCCAGTCGACTAACCTTTACTGGAACGCGTCCTTTTCCTGGAACGCTGCCTAAATTTTTCATCCCTTATTGACCAACTCTTTCTTGTGAAACGCGGACTTGTGAAACGCGGATTCATGAGACGCGGACTTGTGGCAAGACGCGGGCTTGTGAAACGCGACTTCGTGAGACGCAGTTTTGCGAAGCGCAGCATGCTAGTCGACTACCCACTGTTCCAAGTCGACTAACGCAACTCCCTTGAAACGCGGTTCTTTGAGACGTATCCCTGACCAGTCGACTAACCCAAACGCCCTAGTCGACTAACTTTCCTTCTGAAACGCAGCTCTTCCAAAACGCAGACTTTATTAGTCGACTTGATTCCCCTTCATAGTCGACTTACTCTTTGTCCAGTCGACTACTATTTTCTCTAGTCGACTAAGTTTGGCTAATTGCCATGTTTGATCGTCCTATCAGCAATAGATCCTTCCCATTGACCTTGTATTTATCATGTACCTCCAGTTGCTCAGCTTCTCTTGATTCTGTTTAACTATTTGCCAGATACAATCTGTTGCACTCTGTTCAATATGTTATCACCGGACACCTGTCATGCTACTACTTGATCCTGACTCATGTTGTACTACCTGTTCCTGTCAAGTCCTGAATGGAACTAAGTGCCACATGGAACAAAGTGCCACACCACACACGGTGGGGGCCACCTCTTGAATCTGTGGGGGCCACCTCTAGAATCCATCCCCTCAGAGCAAAGTGCCACATGGAACAAAGTGCCACACCATACCGGTGGGGGCCACCTCTTGAATCCGTGGGGGCCACCTCTTGAATCTGCAGGGCCATCTCTTGTTTATACCTGATTCCCGTTATGACTCCTGTTATGATCCCCATTCCTGATCATGTCCTGCTTATTTGATATACTGTTATAATTAAACAACTTGCACCGGTTTGGGGGAAACTGATGGGCCCTGATTAATCATGTTCATGGTGGCACTATCGAGTCACGCGTGGCCACATACTTGAGGGATCTCCTGGCGGCCACCAGGGATTCCGTGGGGTGTGCTGGCACCCCTACTCCTGATATTCATGCCGGGTATGCACACGCCCTAGGCCTATTTCTATGGGATCTGCGATACTCTATTCCTGTTCGGGCGTCCATAAGTCCCGGTACCTAGCGGTACGTTCCGGCTCAGCACCGGATACTCCTGAACCGTTGTCCCGGGCATGTACGGGACCCATCCAGAACATGATTCATCGCACTTAATCAGTTTCCAGATAACTTGCTCTGTAAGTTGTAAGTAGAAGTATGTGTAATGGGACGCATACTAAAACCTACAACTTAGACAGCCTAATCATAATAATAATTCTAATTCGTCTCCGCCGCTTTGTTTTGTATTTCGAGCTGTACGTGTTCAGGTCACGGTAATGTGAGGTAAAGGTATATGGATGAGGGTTTCCTTGTTTGGATTATTCCTTCGAAGTACTAACCTCATGGGGCCATGACCTAAACCTGTAAAATTGGATTTACTCGTAATCGGTTTTTATTCTGTTTTATCGGTTTTATAATAACTTAGGAGATAACTAGTATTGCCCTATCTCCTTTACTGTTTATCTTGTTATGCCATGGATGTCTCATACTGTATACCTTTTGTTCCTGCATGCTTATGTCTACAATATAGTATTCATGCTTACAATCCAGATTTACAAATACGCATGTGCTCACCTATACTCGCCATTTGGCTTTCGTATTACTACTCGCCTGGGGAGTTTCATCTGACTCCCCTGGATTCTCACGTCCAGGTCCTGGAGCTTGGAGCTAGAGGATTCTTCTTGCTGAGGACCAAGTTTACTTCTGTGGAGCGGTCAGATCAGCTGTAGCTCCAGTCCCATCCTTGCACCTCCTGGTTGGCTCGCGATATCTCCAGCTATCTCGTGAGCACCCTTGTGTACTGTTCATAAATGTATATTTCTTGTATTCTCGCATTTGCGCCTATCAGGTGATGTAATATTATTGTAATATTAATCACCTCTGGTGAGACTCTGTAATTGGACTCATGTATTGGAATGTATAATGCACCACTTGCTTTCGTACTCTGATTCTTGCTTGTACTGATGCTTAGCGTATATACGTGAGGGTAGTTCTGACCTACGTATATACGTTGCAGTAACGTCTCCGTACCCGCGGGATCGGGGCGTTACAGGTTGGTATCAGAGCTTAGGCTCTTACTTCCTCAGTACGTCCAGATGGCAAATTAATGGTAAAGGAATTTGCAACTGGAATGCATGAGTCTTGGTTATACATTCCAACACAAGTGCAGAGTTATCTTTTCTTTCTTCTGATCCATTCCTTGTGTCCTGAGACCCTTCAATCTTTTACCTTCCAGTTTCTTCTTGTCACCCTTTCAACCAACTCAGATATGGAAAGACGGAGTACACGTAATGGTGCTGGTACTTCTCAAGATGGACCCAACAGGGACAATGATGGTATGATGAGGGTACTTCAGGGGATGATGCAGAGTCAACAGCAGCAGACCGAACTGTTACGTCAAGGACTGTTGGTTGCACCCCGAGAACAGAGGCCAGGCAGTGTGTCAGATTTCAGGAGATTACAGCCGGCCGTATTTTCGGGTACAGAGAAGCCTCTGGATGCAGAACAGTGGCTAATAGACACAACAGATCTTTTGAAGGCAGCCCGAGTCCCTGATGAGAACCAAGTGGAAGTGGCCAAGATACAGCTGAGAGATGTGGCCAGAACCTGGTGGTTGGCAGAAGAAGCAACACTGGAGAAACCCATCACGTGGGACCAATTTTCAAAGGGTTTCTATGAGAGATTCTTCCCGGCAACAGCCCAAAAGGAAATGGAAGAACAATTTATCCGCCTGCAGCAACGGAACCGGTCAGTGGATGAATATGCTGCTGAATTCTTGAGGCTCAGCAGATTTGCTCCCTACATGGTGACAGATGAAGAAAAGAGGGCGAGCAGGTTTCAGCAAGGGCTGAAGATGGATGTCCAGATGTTCCTTATTCCTCAACAGCTGAAGACGTACTCTCAGGTCCTCTCCATTGCCCGTGAAGTAGAAAGGGACTGGAGAAGAAGAGTGAGAACCAGGTACAAAACAAGTCAGTGAAGAGGCCCTTTCAGTTGATAAGTGAGGAAGATACAGCTAGGACAACCCATGGTCCAGTGATTAAGCGACCATTCCAACCTCCCCAGCAGCAGATGATATGCGGGTACTGCCGAAAGCCCGGACACATCCAACGCAACTGCCGAAGGGCTAATAGGCTATGTTTGGTATGTGGATCCGGGAATCACTCTATAGGTGATTGTCCATTCAAGAGAAATTACCCAATACCACCAGCAATTCCAGCACGAGCAGCACCCCCGGCACTTCTAGCTCCACCACCGAGAAGGAACCCAGAACCTGTTGACCGAAGAGCTCCATTTCCACCCCAGCAACATGATCACCCACAGAGAGGAGCAAGACCTAGAACAGATTATGGCAGAGGTCAAGTTCACAACATGGCAGCAGAAGTATCAGATGAAGCAGCAGCAGAGTATGAGGCTCAGTATCTGGAGCGGGAACCTTGAGGATGTCACCGTTTGCAGCAACCCCCTGACCTTTTGTATTTTGAGTTGGTAATCCTTCGTGAATATTCCTCCTTATCCTATTCTCATTGTCCATCCTGGTCCCTCCTGTGTTTATCCTACACCTGTTTTGGTTTTATGAAGCCTTATTTCCAGCCTTTGTCCTTCTTGTGTTCAATTTACCCCTTAACGAAATTGCGAGGACGCAATTTTTGTAAGGTGGATGGATTGTAACACCCCGCTCCCAGAATACGTACTTAGGTGCGTATTCAGAATTCTCGACCGTATTTTTTTCGATTTACTTCTTGTATTTGTTTTGTATTATGAATTCTTTATATGATTGTTTTGTCTTGGATTTGGATTCGTGGATTCGGAATCAACCTTAGTTTGAACCGAAGGCCCGATCCCAGAGTATTGCTCGGTTTGGACATTCTGGTATTCCGATTCGACCGATTTCAGTTTTAAATATCATTTTCCAATATTCTAGATTTTCTATGATTTTCTGAAATTTTCCTGGATTTAGTTGAAAATCTTCAAAACCGGTGTCGGCCAGTACCGTTGACTGATTCCCAGATTTTTAATTTACAAATGGTTTGGAATTTCTAAAAGTGCCTTTAGGCATTATTTCTTAAAATCATATTTCCTATCTAAATACATTTTCTGGGAATTATCAGATTTTATTGAAAACCCGGCCAATCCGGCATATGCCGAGATTGACGGTTGACCTTATGATTTTTATCTTAAAAATGAGGTTGAATCTTTGAAAACCGATTTCACCGAAAATCATTTTATAATATTTATGATTTTTGAGAATTTTTGGGAGACTTTCCGGATTACTTTATTTTTGGGCTTTTCCGGTATTTTCCCAGATACCGAGGAGATTGTCCCATATATTCCCTCTCCTTCACCAAACGCGGATCTCACCAACCTAGGATTCCGCATTTATTGTGAAGATCCTCTCCATTCCGCATTTAATGCACTTCAGATCAAATCCCATCAATTATCATGACTTCCTCTCTCCTCTGTTAAAAAACGCAGCTTTTGGCTTCCCTAAACGCGGCTTTAATTCCCGCGTTTAGTTCATTTGGCTTAAAACGCAGGTTGTGTGCTGCGTTTTGAGATGGGAAACACAAGCCCCTTTGACTCTTTTGCCTTGAATGATGTGCACATTATTAAGATTCATTCCTTTAACCTTTTTCTCTCTCTTCATTTAATTCTCTCCTTACAAATCATCATTTCCAAGACACCCCACTCCCCTCTCATCATCATGCTGGTCAAGAGAGGGAGAGGGCTGCGTTTCAATGTGGGAAACGCAAGAATCCCCTTGTTCTTTTATGTTTTTATGTGCAACACACTATTTTATCCTCCCCTTCTCTCTCTTCATTAAATGCCTCTCTTCCAAAAGTCTTCTCCTTGATATCCCCACTCCCTCTCATTATCACAATTGGCCAAGTGGCCAAGAGGTCACCTCAACTCCCCATTTTACAAAAACCCCCCTCTCCTTTATTCATTTGCATCACTTCACAACTCAAATCCTATAAATACCCCTCTCCTTCTTTCTTTCTTCATTTTACTTCTCCTTCTTCTTCCTCCTTGCTTCCTGCAGCCTCCAACAGAGAAGCCGCCAAGGGAGAGCTCCTTCTCTTGCTTCCCTTGTTTACCCAACCTTCATCTTCTCCATAACTTCTTCACCAAGTACACCACCTTCAACCTCTCTCCATCACTTTGTGGAACCGGCCACTCCTTGGGATTTTGGCCGCGTTCTTCTCCGTTGACAAACTTGGAACCGGCCACTCCTTTTGGATTGGGGCCGTGTTTCTTCTCCGGCGGCAAGACTTAGGGCCGGCCACTCCTTTTGGATTGGGACCGAGCTTCCCTTCGTTGGACGCGGCAAAGATCGTTGTTAGGCGAGTAATCTCGCTATCCGCTTGCCTTCATATTTTATTGACTATGCGAGTGTTCTCGCTTGATTTCTCCTATTTCGGCGAGTGCTTTTCCTCGCCAAGAACTTGTATTTTTATCAACAAACTATAACTCTTAAAAGCTGTTACTGCTCACTGTTTCCCAGTATTAGTCGACTTGCCCAAATCATAAGTCGACTAAACCCTTGAAACGCAGCCTGGTTATCCTGGAACGCACCTTATTAGTCGACTAATCCTTTGTGCCAGTCGACTAACCTTTACTGGAACGCGTCCTTTTCCTGGAACGCTGCCTAAATTTTTCATCCCTTATTGACCAACTCTTTCTTGTGAAACGCGGACTTGTGAAACGCGGATTCATGAGACGCGGACTTGTGGCAAGACGCGGGCTTGTGAAACGCGACTTCGTGAGACGCAGTTTTGCGAAGCGCAGCATGCTAGTCGACTACCCACTGTTCCAAGTCGACTAACGCAACTCCCTTGAAACGCGGTTCTTTGAGACGTATCCCTGACCAGTCGACTAACCCAAACGCCCTAGTCGACTAACTTTCCTTCTGAAACGCAGCTCTTCCAAAACGCAGACTTTATTAGTCGACTTGATTCCCCTTCATAGTCGACTTACTCTTTGTCCAGTCGACTACTATTTTCTCTAGTCGACTAAGTTTGGCTAATTGCCATGTTTGATCGTCCTATCAGCAATAGATCCTTCCCATTGACCTTGTATTTATCATGTACCTCCAGTTGCTCAGCTTCTCTTGATTCTGTTTAACTATTTGCCAGATACAATCTGTTGCACTCTGTTCAATATGTTATCACCGGACACCTGTCATGCTACTACTTGATCCTGACTCATGTTGTACTACCTGTTCCTGTCAAGTCCTGAATGGAACTAAGTGCCACATGGAACAAAGTGCCACACCACACACGGTGGGGGCCACCTCTTGAATCTGTGGGGGCCACCTCTAGAATCCATCCCCTCAGAGCAAAGTGCCACATGGAACAAAGTGCCACACCATACCCGGTGGGGGCCACCTCTTGAATCCGTGGGGGCCACCTCTTGAATCTGCAGGGCCATCTCTTGTTTATACCTGATTCCCGTTATGACTCCTGTTATGATCCCCATTCCTGATCATGTCCTGCTTATTTGATATACTGTTATAATTGAACAACTTGCACCGGTTTGGGGGAAACTGATGGGCCCTGATTAATCATGTTCATGGTGGCACTATCGAGTCACGCGTGGCCACATACTTGAGGGATCTCCTGGCGGCCACCAGGGATTCCGTGGGGTGTGCTGGCACCCCTACTCCTGATATTCATGCCGGGTATGCACACGCCCTAGGCCTATTTCTATGGGATCTGCGATACTCTATTCCTGTTCGGGCGTCCATAAGTCCCGGTACCTAGCGGTACGTTCCGGCTCAGCACCGGATACTCCTGAACCGTTGTCCCGGGCATGTACGGGACCCATCCAGAACATGATTCATCGCACTTAATCAGTTTCCAGATAACTTGCTCTGTAAGTTGTAAGTAGAAGTATGTGTAATGGGACGCATACTAAAACCTACAACTTAGACAGCCTAATCATAATAATAATTCTAATTCGTCTCCGCCGCTTTGTTTTGTATTTCGAGCTGTACGTGTTCAGGTCACGGTAATGTGAGGTAAAGGTATATGGATGAGGGTTTCCTTGTTTGGATTATTCCTTCGAAGTACTAACCTCATGGGGCCATGACCTAAACCTGTAAAATTGGATTTACTCGTAATCGGTTTTTATTCTGTTTTATCGGTTTTATAATAACTTAGGAGATAACTAGTATTGCCCTATCTCCTTTACTGTTTATCTTGTTATGCCATGGATGTCTCATACTGTATACCTTTTGTTCCTGCATGCTTATGTCTACAATATAGTATTCATGCTTACAATCCAGATTTACAAATACGCATGTGCTCACCTATACTCGCCATTTGGCTTTCGTATTACTACTCGCCTGGGGAGTTTCATCTGACTCCCCTGGATTCTCACGTCCAGGTCCTGGAGCTTGGAGCTAGAGGATTCTTCTTGCTGAGGACCAAGTTTACTTCTGTGGAGCGGTCAGATCAGCTGTAGCTCCAGTCCCATCCTTGCACCTCCTGGTTGGCTCGCGATATCTCCAGCTATCTCGTGAGCACCCTTGTGTACTGTTCATAAATGTATATTTCTTGTATTCTCGCATTTGCGCCTATCAGGTGATGTAATATTATTGTAATATTAATCACCTCTGGTGATGACTCTGTAATTGGACTCATGTATTGGAATGTATAATGCACCACTTGCTTCCGTACTCTGATTCTTGCTTGTACTGATGCTTAGCGTATATACGTGAGGGTAGTTCTGACCTACGTATATACGTTGCAGTAACGTCTCCGTACCCGCGGGATCGGGGCGTTACAGAGTGACTGATTAAAAATATGATTTTTGTCATGCTAGAGTCATGCTAGAATACTTTCCTAGATCTCTATGATTGGTTTGAGCCATTGTATATTGTTTATGTTGATATCGATCGATTATGATAGATGAAAACCTAATAGGTCTCAAATTGATATTAGATTGATTTCATTTTTGTTTTACTTGTTTGAGGTGTGTGTCAGTTTCGAGTCGAATTTTGTGATACGGACCTAGTGTATCCTTAGGACAGTGCAGCATACACATAGAGTACGTCTAGCTACTGTACATGCATTTGTGGTGTTCGTGTATATTGACACTTAGAGTTATTCTAAATGCGTGCGTGAAGCACGATGCTGCACTTGTGTGTATGAACGCTTTTGATTATATTAGTGCATGCATGAGACATGTGAACTTGAACGTGCACTGAGCATGTGTGTGAATACACGTATGAACGTATATGTGGATGATGAATTGGTATGCGTGTGCGAAGTATATTGGCGGAGTTATTGGTGATGTTTATATGTTGTATTCATTCAATGAGAAAGAAGAGCACGAGTGGTATGCGTGTGTTATGTATTGTATTCATTCACAGAGGAAGAGGAGTACGAATAATATACATGTGTTATGTATTGTATTCATTCATATAGGAAGGGGAGTATGAATGGTGTACATGTGTTTTGTGTTTTATTCATTTGTAGAAGAAGGGGAGTACGAATGGTTTACGTGTGTTCATAGGTTGTACATGTTTGTTTGATTGGTGTTTGTATAAGTTGGTTGAATCATCTCTGAGGGTGACATAACTAGTACGCCAACTACCCTTGGGATTTCACTCTCTTTATTTGTTGAATTGCCTCTGAGAGCAATGTTGCTAGTACATCAACTAACCCTAAGATTTAGGCATCATTCCCCACTTGCATGTATTATTTGCAAAGCGTTCTCAGTTTGGCATTGAGCCATGTTATTTAGCTTGAAGCTAGTTTAAAATAATTCTTTGAGGATATACTAATGATTTATTCATTTGAGGATAAAGTTTGATAAATTCATTTGAGGATTTTTGTATAATGGTTATTGAAAAACAAACCATGATATCTTTTTGCAATTTTTAATAGAATACTTTACTTGGATGATAAGCCATGTGAGATAGCTGGGTAGTGACCCATGCTAGTTGACTTGAGACAATAAGCCAATCTGTGCTTGGAGTGTTGAATCAGATTTGAATAAGAAATGAATTTATAGTTTGGACGTGTATCGGACATGAGAGTTAAAAAAGGTATTAGGAATGTGATTGTTTGGACTGTGTTTTAGACATATGATTGATTCGTATGTGTACCAAACATGTATAATTTTAGCCGTGTGCTAGACCTATTTAGTTTAGCCTTTAGACTTGAATTATGTGTGTGTGTGTGTATCAGACACGTCTGGTGCTTATGTTTTGATTTTGTAACAGTTAGTATTGATAGTGTTTGAAAGTACACCTAGAGGGGGGTGAATAGATGTAATGCTAATCTAGTGACAAATGATGCGGAATTTAAAAACTAATTGCTAACACACAATATGTAATCAAGAGTGAGTCCGAATTTTCCGTGAAGAGCTCTGAAACTTCTCCTTACGATTCCTCTAAACTAAGAGTTAAGGAGCTATAATAGCTTTCTTGGTTGAACACAAGTGTGAGCACACAAACAATACCAAGCATGTATATATATGAGCAATAAAAGCAATGTAGGATATAAAGAGCTAGAGTTGAGAGAGAAAGATCCAAATGCAAACTTAAGGATATGTTTTGAGGTTCCAGCCACCGCTCTACGTCCCCACCTTCACACAGAAGGATTTCAAATAATAACTATAGGATCTTCCACTAAGGGACATCCACCGAGATATTACAACTTACAACACGAAGTATACAACTCCAACTCTCAAACACCTCTACACGAGAGGGTAGGCACAAAGTGATCGGGGGAAAACTGTGCACGAAAAGTGTATGTTTTGAAATCAATATTTAAAGTGTGTGTGCTTTGGCTTCCTCGATACTTCCGTTATAGCATAGAGGCTAAAACGAGTCAAATCCACAAGGACGGGAGGCGATAGAAGCTTACACGGTATGTTCACGTATATGTTAAAAGTTCTTCAATGTTTGAAAGATTGAAAAGAAAAGAAACAAAGAATGAAAAGAGAAGTACGGTGAAACACAAAGAAGTGGAAAGTATAGAAAAGAATATATTTGTGGTTTTTGAAATATTTCTAAAACAAAATAAAAAGAAAGAAAACTCATGGTTACTAACTACTAATGATTCTACTAACATGCTAACCTCTTAGTGATAGTTGCTTCACATGTATCATTGGCCATCACTAGTCCTTGGTTCAAGAGCGTTTCAAAGCATTACCCATACGATAACTTTCACATCAAACTCAACAAAACAAGTTCAAGCTACACTTAAACCACCAAAACTAAACAAGAGTAAGCATGGAGTAAAGTAATGTTAGTTTGTTAGAGAGTTAGGATGTTAGAGTGTTAGATGCATCATCATGAGCCATCGATGGCTCTTGCAAGAGTAAGGACAAGTAGAGGCTATTAGATTCATGTAGATTATCAAGTAAGAAGTTAGCAAGTTAGTGGTTAGTAGTTAGTTGCCATGAGAGAAAGTTAGCTAAACATGTAAAAGGAGTCAGAGAGAAGAAAATAAGGAAAGATAAAGAGAGCACCTTTCATAGATTGTCACCTTCTATTACAAGCACTCTTGCTTTTCACTCATGTACCACTCTCTCTCCTATTACAAGATCTACAAGAAATGAAAATACAAAGGAGGAAGAAGAAGAACAACTAACCTAAACTACAACATGGAGAAGAAAACTACCCTAAAACTACACTACTCTCTGCATATTCTATTCTTCAGAACCCTAGGGGGTATTTATAGGCACCAGGGGAAAGGGGGCCAGGGGGCAAACCCTGGCCCAAAGTACGAGCACGACCGCACCCGTATGGCCGCGGAAACACGACTATGGCCGCGTTTCTGCGGCCATAGTACGTCCGTGCACGCGCGGTCGCCTACTGCGCGCTGTCCTGTTACCCCCTATCGGCTGCATATCCCGGTGTTGGGGTTTGGGTCCCTGATTTTGACAGAATCACCCTCCGAGGTCAAATGGCTATCTTTATAGGCCTTTAATCACCAATTAAATGGTGATTTGGGTCTTCTTCTTCATTGCACACCATAGACCTAGAAACATATAAGAGAAGTATTATTAGCTGAATTTAATATTAAATAAATGTGAAGATGTGATATGAAGTATGCAGTTTTAGAGACTAATCACAAAGCAATGAAAAATTACAACTTGGTGATCCAATGATCACAAACAACACTTGGTGATCTAGAAAGATCACAAACAACTCTTCTCACAACACTAGATCCAAGAGGATAGATTTGAGATGTACAGCTCAAGTATGTGAGTAAACAAAGTGTTTGGAAAAGAAACAACAACGAAAACACTTGGGTAAAACTTCTTGGTAGATATGAAAAATGAAGATCAAAATAGAATTCCCAAAGGATTATTTTTCTGTGATTTTTCAAAAATTTGAAACAATAAAAGATAAGAGTTTTGGCACAAAAACTTATTTTAAAAACTAATTGTAAACATTTGAGAAGATGAGAAAAATTGATGTTGAAAAGCTTAGTCAAAACAGCCCCCAAAACTCCTCCTTATATAGGAATTCAGAAACTAGCTGCTGCGGCTCAGGTTAGGTCAAAACTGACTTGTTGATTGATCGGGCGGTCAACCGACCAACGGTCAAATTTTCAACCGTTGGGGCTGTCGGTCGATCGGTCGGTCGACCGTCCCTAAGGCAATGGCTTGTCGGTCAACCGGGACCTACCCGAAAGATGGTTGATCCAGTTGGTCGACCAACTAAGATCTTGATCAAATTCTGTGCATGTCGGTCGACTGAACGGTCGACCGAGCCCTGGTTCGATTGACTAGACGGTCGACCACCAGCAGCCCAAAAACTGGGTTTATAGGATGAAAAATGTGGTCTTTTAAATACCTATACATTCTCATAAAATCTCATAAAATCCATAAAAATAAGATCATGTAAATATTTGAAGTACAAATATGTGTGATCAAAAATCAACACATATTACAAATAATTTGAACTATTCTTGAGGCATAGAAATTAAGGCTTAAACTGAAAACCATTTTTTTAAAAATCAACTTTGAAATGAAAAATCGGTTTTCTATAAACTTGTTTAAATACAAAAACAACATAATGAAACACATTTGATGTATAGTGTGTATGGATAGAATCCAATACACATTGTAAATGATATATCTGTGTTTTTGACAATAAATCCAAAAGAAGTTTTCATAAAAACAAAACTTAAACACATGACTAGATATGTATCAAAATAAGTTTTTCTAAGCAATATGAACCATTAATGTATATGGATGAAATCTAATATATATATATATATATATATATATATATATATATATATATATATATATATATATATATATATAAACCATGTAAACTTATTTTGATTGAAATCTATTCATGAAAAACGGAAAGATGTATTCTTGGTATAACGAAATTTGAAATCATAAACCAAAACATATAGAAATAAGTTTTTCTAAATAAAGCTGTAATATGTGTAGATAGAATCCAACACATATATAAACCAAGAAACTTATTCTATATAGATGTAAAACATGTAAAATTATTCTTTTTAAAATGAAACGGTTAAACCGAAAACCAAACTTTAAACGTGTATGTGTGAACTTGAGCAATTCGATACAAAACTATTCTTACACAAGATCTAAACAAAACTAAACAAATCTAAATACAAGTCTTCTTCTCCAAGATGACTCGATCCAAACCAGATCCAAATAAGCTTGACTCCTCTTGAGTACTTGATGCGATCTTGAAGCGTAAGCTCTTGAAACAACACGTATTAGCTCCAAAACATGACTATGAATCCTCTGTTGAAGCTAAATACCAACTAAGATCTTGATCAAATACTGAAACTATATAAACACAAGATCTTTAGTAACATAACTACATGAGTTGATCATCATCAAAACTAGAGTGATGGGCCTTTAGGCCAACAATCTCCCCCTTTTTGATGATGACAAAACTCGTAGAGTTATATATGCATGGATTAAAGATAAGATTCATAGAAGCTCTCCCTTAACTTATGCATATCATAAACATAAAGATATTCAATGAAAGTGCATAATATTAATCATAAAAAATCATAAAGATATGCAATAAAAACTCTTGATATCAATTATGCATGAGTATGAAATATAAGCTCTTGATACCAAAATATATATGTATTAAACCAAAACATCACATGCATATATAAACTAATCTTTCTCTCTTTTTTGGGCAATCGACAAAGGGGCAAAAAATCAATTGAAAGAAATTTATATATGTATATGCAATATTGATCCATGAACAGGAGAGATGTCAAGTTAACTCCATCTATATACATGCATTACATGGAGAAGGGATGACTAAACTCTAACCCATATAAGTATAATATACAATGTATAGATGGAGTTGTTAAGCCCCCCTTGCACACGTGTACCATATGAAGAAAAGATGTCAGGCACTTCTTTATATACTACATTCAATATGAATCTATATATGGAGGAGATGTTAAGCTCCCCTTACATATAGACAATACATATCAAAATAAATTTTAAAAAACAAATGAAAGCAAATTTTGATACCAATTTAAAATATTTTTAATACCAATAGAAAATAAAATTATTTTCTAAATCAAAAAATTTTTGTCTAAAAGAGTGAGAGTAAGATACCAATTGAAAATATATCACATAACAATTGAATGTAAAATTGAATGTAAAATCAATTGATACCAATTGATAATGAAATCAAGAATATTTTGAAAAACCAAAAATACATATGCATAAGCTTGTAAAAATATCAATTAACATTTCGAACTAAATCAAATTTAGCATAAAATAATTTGTGCTTTAAAACTTGTATATATAGACATTGATAAGCAAGCACAATCAATCATATATATGTATGTATGCAAATGAAAACACAACTTCAAATTTGATACATGCATATATAAGAAGACAAATATGAGTACACAAAAATGAAACAACATGAAGATCATATGTATAACTCATAGCTAACTCTCTATCATGCACATTTATAAAAGGATATTCAATTTAGGTACATAAGACATGGTCGCCCAACTAACCACCCTTGGAAGGTAGGAGTTTTCAAAAATAAGAGTTGAAAAATAATTTTAGCATAGTTTGAAAACTCTACAATTGAAGCATATGAAACTAGTTTTAAGATAATTAAAAACTAGTACGAAATCCTTCAAGTAAGAAATAAAAATAAATATTTATCTCATGAAAATTACACAAGCATTGGCACTCAAAGAGCTATGAAGCACAAATATGTTCATGAATAAAAAATCATGAGTAAACTTAAAATAGAGAGTG